>CM075742.1:9229525-9287025 GCA_037974335.1 Prionace glauca | reverse complement strand
ACCCGGATTCCCTGCGGAAAAGATTCCGGGGCAAGTCCCGGGTCCAGCGCTTGGCTTTGGTCAACAGCGACTTTGCCTTCAGTTTCTACAGGAGCTTGCTGAGGTCGCAGGGGGCCACCGGCAATGTGGTCTTCTCTCCGTTTGGCTTGTCCAGCCTGATGGCCATGGTGGCGGTGGGGGCTGCAAACAGGACCCAGGAGCAGATCTCCCGAGCCCTGGGCTTTGAGCAGCTCGCCCACCCCGAGTCGGGGCTGGGTGGCAGTGACGCGCTGCACAACACCTTCCACAAGCTCATCCACAGGCTCTTCAAGCATCACTTTGGCTACCGGCTCAAGGGCTTGGCCGGCATCTACCTGAAGGAAGGGCTGGAGGTCAGGGAGACCTTCCGGGGGTGGCTGCGACATTACTACGGGGCGCACGCACAGTCGCTGGACTTCCTGGACCCCAGAACAGTCACCAAACTCAACCAGCTGATTTCAAAGGCCACCAAGGGGAAGCTTCAGGATGTGGTGGACTACATTGACCCCCAGACAGTGATACTCATTTATCAGGCACTCCATTTCAAAGGTCAGTGTTTCAGGCTGTTTGAGATTGAGGCACACGTGGACAGGTTCCTTATATACACTGGGCCAGTGACAGGCTAATGGTGTCACTGTTCCTTTATTCATTCATGGGGCATAGACGTCACTGGCTGGCCAACACTTATTGCCCATCCCGAGTTGCTCTTGAACTCAGTAACTTGCCATTTTGGAGGGCGGTTCAGAGTCAACATCATTGCTGTGACTCTAGAGTCACGTGTCGGGCAGCCTGGGTAAAGGTGGCTGATTTCCTCCCCTACAGGACATTATAAGCTTTTATAAGTTCTTAAGTCTATTTATTAGTGTCACAAGTAGGCTTACGTTAAGAAGTTGCCGTGAAAATCCCCCTAGTCGGTACACTCCGGCACCTGTTCGGGGACACTGAGGGAGAATTTAGCACGGCCAATGCACCCTAACCAGCACGTCTTTCCGACTTTGGGAGGAAACCGGAGCGCCCGGAGGAAACCCACGGGGAGAAGGTGCAGACTCTGCACAGACAGTGACCCAAGCCGGGAATCGAACCCGGGTCTCTGGCGCTGCGAGGCAGCAGTGCTAACCCACTGTGCTGTCATTAGTGAGAAGTCTGAGAAGCAAATTCATAAGCTTTCGTCACGAAGGGGCAAACCCCAAAAGCTTGTGAGTTTACTATCAAATAAATCGGTTGGCCTTAAACCTGACGTTGTCAGACTTCTTACTGTGTTTACCCCAGTCTCACACCGGCATCTCCACATCATGACGCCTGTCATTAGTGAACCCACTGGGTTTGTCCGACGATTGCTGCTGGTTTCATGGCCATCGGTAGATTCTCAGTTCCGGATATATTCTATTGAATTCCAATTCCACCAGCTGCAGTGGCGGGATGCGAACCCGGGTCCCCAGAACAAAGCTAGCGGCTCCATTGTGCAGCACCTCACTCTGAAACGCACTGAACGACACTTAGCTGCTGCACTTGCGTGGAGGACACATCAGCTAAATTCACCGCAGAACGTTAAGTCTTGTCCTTTCCAGTGTATGCAGCTCTTACCGAGGTGATTGCTGCCAAACAACTTCTGTGTCCCTCCAAAAGAACATCTGTCCACTTTCATTCTTTCAGGTTTGAAATACGGGACTTCTTTTTTTGAAATGTCAAATTTTTAACTTTTCCGGTCTGCCTTTTTGTTTCCTCTTCCTCTCAATTCGATCATTCTCTCTCTCCCTGTATCTGATCTGACGTCAAATTCATCCACTTTAATTTACACGTTCTTCTCTGACCTTACAGTGTTAATTTCACAATCCTTCAATCCTGATTAAGGAGCCATGGTTACTTGCTTCGAGGTCCCAGATGCCCTCGTTCTCTCGCTGTGATGTTATTAGCTTGTTCTTGCGGGAACTTGCCATGTAAGGTCAGCACTAACTAATAGCAGACACTAGTACCTGCCCTGCCATGGCAAATTATGGCCCATTATTAAAAAGGCAGTAACATTTCTATGCAGCAAGGTAGCTGGATCCTAAGTAAATACATTACACTAGGTAGTGTGACATTTCCAAGAGGTACAATATGAGTGTTTCAATATGTTGTCCCCCTTGGCAATACATGGGGTTCTGTCTACAATGAATTGCATAACAAGCAGGAGCCAGACATTTTAGCCACTGGGGAAGGAAGGGATGTGGACAGAATAGAAACTATAAAGTAGAAATTTCAGACTCTTTGGCAATTTTGTTTGACTATTCTCTAAGGCATATATGGATGGGGAGTACAAGAAGACATTTGAGAGGCGTGGGTGTCATCTGGATAACATAATCAAACACAGCTCAATCAAACCATTGAACATAACAAAAAGGAGTACCTTCTCCCATCTCCATCATCCACCCTTACTTCAACACATCTGCTGCTGAGAGTCTCCTGCATCATTTTGTCACCTCCAGACATGACTGTTCCAGTGTTCCAGACCCGCCATCGCTCTCCACCATCCATAGGTCAGGGGACATGGAGTTGGGGGTAGGGTGTTAGGGTGGATAGAGGATTGGTTGTCAAATAGGAGGCAGAGAGTGGGGGTCAATGGATGCTATTCGGATTGGCGGTTGGTGACTAGTGGGGTGCCCCAGGGGTCGGTGCTGGGGCCTCAGCTATTTACCATTTATATAGATGATCTGGAGGAGGGAACCGAGTGCAGGGTGTCGAAATTTGCTGATGACACCAAGATTGGGGGAAAGGCAAATTGTGCGGAGGGTGTGGAGAGTCTGCAGAAGGATCTAGATAGGCTGGGCGAATGGGCCAGGAAATGGCAAATGGAATTTAATGTTGGCAAGTGTGAGGTGGTCCACTTTGGTAGGAGGAATGGTAGGAAGGACTTTTACTTACGGGGCGAAAAACTGCAGCAGGCGACGGTGCAGAGGGACCTCGGGGTCCTTGTGCATGAGTCGCAAAAACCCAGCTTGCAGGTGCAGCAGGTGGTCAGGAAGGCGAATGGGATGCTGGCCTTCATAGCGAAGGGGATTGAATATAAAAGTAGGGAGGTCTTGCTGCAACTGTATAGGGCATTGGTGAGGCCGCAGCTGGAGTACTGTGTGCAGTTTTGGGCGCCGCACCTGCGCAAGGATGTTTTGGCCCTGGAGGGAGTGCAGAGGAGGTTTACTCGGCTGATACCGGAGTTGAGGGGATTGAGCTATGAGGAGAGGCTGAATAAACTAGGCTTGTACTCGTTAGAGTTTAGAAGAATGAGGGGAGATCTCATTGAGACGTATAAGATGATGAATGGGATGGATAGGATAGAGGTGGAGAGACTGTTCCCGCTCAAAAAAGACAGTAGGACTAGGGGGCACAGCCTCAAGATAAAGGGGGGGCGGTTTAGAATAGAGTTGAGGAGGAACTTCTTCACTCAAAGGGTGGTGAATCTCTGGAATTCTCTGCCCGTTGAAGTGGTGGAGGCTGCCTCGCTAAATATTTTTAAGAAACGGGTTGATGGGTTTTTGATAAGAGAAGGGATTAAGGGTTATGGGGAGAGGGCGGGAAGGTGGAGCTGAGTCACGACAGATCAGCCATGATCTTATTGAATGGCGGGGCAGGCTCGAAGGGCCAGATGGCCTACTCCTGCTCCTATTTCTTATGTTCTTATGTTCTTATAAACCTGAGCTCAACTCTGTAGCTATCCTCACCGGCACTATGTCCCGTTTACCCATCACCCCAGTCACCCATCATCAGTCCACTATCGGAAATGGTGCCTTCAGCTGTTTAGGCTTTAAACTCATGAGATTCCCTCGGTAAACCTCTCCACCTTCTCTCCTCCTTTCAGACGCTCCATAAGTTTTTAGTCATCACTCTGAATACTCATTCTTTGGCTCAAGTCAATTTTTATCTAATTATGTTCCTGTCAATTGCCCTGTGACCATTGAACCTAATTTATTAATCAAGCTTCCGGTTACCTGCCCTAATGTCACCCTCCTCGCCTCCGTATCAATTATTTTGACCTATTATGTTCTTGTGGAGTACATTGATGCCCGACTGTCAACTACATTATACCACACTCTGCGGCAGCTCAGCAGAGTACACGTCAGAGGCAGAGTGGGTGCAGAGACTTGTACACAAACGTGTAGGCTGATACTCCCTGATGCAGTAGTGAGGGAGTGTTTAGAGATGTTGCCTCTTGGATGAAATATCTGCCCCCTCGGGTGAATATAGAAGATCCCATGGTATTATTTCAGAGAAGAGCAGGGAGCTATCCCCAACATCTGGCAAATATTTATTCCCCAAACAGGACAACACCCACCAATCAAATTGGATGACTGAGACGGACACCCTCCCAATAGAGGGGCAGAAGTCCCGCCTCCAGCTCGTTAATGCTCGTTGGGAGTGTTAACTGGGAGTTGATGTTGGGAATGTTAATTGGACGTTGATGTTGAGAGTGTTGGCTGGGAGTTGATGTTGGGAGTGTTAGCTGGGAGTTGATGTTGGGAATGTTAATTGGAAGTTGATGTTGAGAGTGTTGGCTGGGAGTTGATGTTGGGAGTGTTAGCTGGGAGTTGATGTTGGGAGTGTTAGCTGGGAGTTGATGTTGGGAGTGTTGGCTGGGAGTTGATGTTGGGAGTGTTAGCTGGGAGTTGATGTTGGGAGTGTTAGCTGGGAGTTGATGTTGGGAATGTTAATTGGAAGTTGATGTTGAGAGTGTTGGCTGGGAGTTGATGTTGGGAGTGTTAGCTGGGAGTTGATGTTGGGAGTGTTAGCTGGGAGTTGATGTTGGGAGTGTTGGCTGGGAGTTGATGTTGGGAGTGTTAGCTGGGAGTTGATGTTGGGAGTGTTGGCTGGGAGTTGATGTTGGGAGTGTTAGCTGGGAGTTGATGTTGGGAGTGTTAGCTGGGAGTTGATGTTGGGAGTGTTGGCTGGGAGTTGATGTTGGGAATGTTAATTGGAAGTTGATGTTGAGAGTGTTAGCTGGGAGTTGATGTCGGGAGTGTTAGCTGGGAGTTGATGTTGGGAGTGTTAGCTGGGAGTTGATGTTGGGAGTGTTAGCTGGGAGTTGACGTTGGGAGTGTTGGCTGGGAGTTGACGTTGGGAGTGTTAGCTGGGAGTTGATGTTGGGAGTGTTAGCTGGGAGTTGATGTTGGGAGTGTTAGCTGGGAGTTGATGTTGGGAGTGTTGGCTGGGAGTTGATGTTGGGAGTGTTGGCTGGGAGTTGACGTTGGGAGTGTTAGCTGGGAGTTGACGTTGGGAGTGTTAGCTGGGAGTTGATGTTGGGAGTGTTGGCTGGGAGTTGATGTTGGGAGTGTTGGCTGGGAGTTGATGTTGGGAGTGTTGGCTGGGAGTTGACATTGGGAATGTTAGCTGGGAGTTGACATTGGGAATGTTAGCTGGGAATTGATTTGGGAGTGTTAGCAGTGTTAGCTGGGAGTTGATGTTGGGAATGTTAGCTGGGAGTTGATGTTGGGAGTGTTAGCTGGGAGTTGACATTGGGAATGTTAGCTGGGAGTTGACATTGGGAATGTTAGCTGGGAATTGATTTGGGAGTGTTAGCAGTGTTAGCTGGGAGTTGATGTTGGGAATGTTAGCTGGGAGTTGATGTTGGGAGTGTTAGCTGGGAGTTGACATTGGGAATGTTAGCTGGGAGTTGATGTTGGGAGTGTTGGCTGGGAGTTGATGTTGGGAGTGATGGCTGGGAGTTAATGTTGGGAGTTGATGTTGGGAGTGTTAGCTGGGAGTTGATGTTGGGAGTGTTAGCTGGGAGTTGACGTTGGGAATGTTAGCTGGGAGTTGATGTTGGGAGTGTTAGCTGGCAGTTAATGTTGGGAGTTGACGTTGGGAGTTGATGTTGGGAGTGTTAGCTGGGAGTTGATGTTGGGAATGTTAGCTGGGAGTTGACGTTGGGAATGTTACCTGGGAGTTAACGTTGGGAGTGTTAGCTGGGAGTTGATGTTGGGAGTTGATGTTGGGAGTTGATGTTGGGAGTTGATGTTGGGAGTTGATGTTGGGAGTTGATGTTGGGAGTTGATGTTGGGAGTTGATGTTGGGAGTTGATGTTGGGAGTTGATGTTGGGAGTTGATGTTGGAAGTTGATGTTGGGAGTTGATGTTGGGAATGTTAGCTGGGAGTTGACGTTGGGAGTGTTAGCTGGGAGTTGACGTTGGGAGTGTTAGCTGGGAGTTGATGTTGGGAGTGTTAGCTGGGAGTTAATGTTGGGAGTTGATGTTGGGAGTGTTAGCTGGGAGTTGATGTTGGGAATGTTAGCTGGGAGTTGATGTTGGGAGTGTTAGCTGGGAGTTGACGTTGGGAGTGTTAGCTGGGAGTTGACGTTGGGAGTGTTAGCTGGGAGTTGATGTTGGGAGTGTTAGCTGGGAGTTGATGTTGGGAATGTTAGCTGGGAGTTGATGTTGGGAGTGTTAGCTGGGAGTTGATGTTGGGAGTGTTAGCTGGGAGTTGATGTTGGGAGTGTTAGCTGGGAGTTGATGTTGGGAATGTTAGCCGGAAGTTGACACTGGAAGTGTGAACTGGCTATGGGGAGGCAGTATCAGCAGGCTTATACTTGCCGCTGCCTCTTTGGATGGTGGGAGGGGAAACTCTGTGTGAAAAATCCTGTCCATGGTCTAAATAACGTTGAAACCTAGAAAATAGGAGCAGGCGGAGACCATTCAGCTCTTCGAGCCTGCTCCGCCATTCAGTCGACCCATCCCCAATCATCCAGCTGAACAGTCTGATCCCACCTTCTCCCCAAATCCTTTGATCCTCTTTTTCCTCAGGAGCTATACCTACCTCCCCACTAAAAATGTGTAAAGCTTTGGCCTCAGCTGCTTCCTATGGTAGTGAATTCCACAGGTTTGCCACCCTCTGAATGAAGAAATTTCTCCTCCTGTCAGTCCGAAAATCATCAAATCCCTATAGTGCAAAAGGAGGCCACTCTGCCCATCAAATCTGCAGCAAAAGCAATCCCACCCAGGCTCTTTCCCCAAAACACCACATACTTAACCCATTAATTCCTCTAACATCCAGGGACACTAAAGGGCAATTTAGCATGGCCAATCCACCTAACCTGCACATCTTTGGAGTGTGGGAGGAGACCGGAAGATCTGGAGGAAACCCACGCAGACATGGGAAGAACGTGCACACAGTCAGTCACCCAAGCTGGGAATCGAACCCAGGTCCCTAGAGCTGTGAGGCAGCAGTGCTAAACACTGTGCCATTAAAAGGGTTACCCCTTATCCTGGGACTATGACCCCTGGTTTTGGATACCCTCACATCGGGAACACCCTTCCTGCGTCTACCCTGTCTAGCCCTGTTAGACGGTTCTGACACTCAACCTTGTACCACTGGCGTTGTGAGTAACTCTCCATGTTGTGTAATGAAGCCACTTCAGTCGCAGTCCGATGTTACATCAGCTGTCCATCAGATAGGAAGAACTGAAAGCAAGTACTAATCCCAGAAACACAGGCAAGGGAGTGGACAGTGAGGCAGTGACACATCAAACAGGCCAGTTTATAGTGTAATCTGAGAAAGTTGGAAAATACTGATCATGCTGGGCAGCGTCCAAATTTCACAGATGTTACTGCAGTATATTTATGTCCCGTCTGTCATAACCTGTAGCTTGGAGATAAAGTGAGACTTGGAACCACACACTTTCCTTTTTACTTCCAAGTTCATCCCCATTCTTGGCCGTGGCCGAGTTGGGACCGTGTTGCTCTTTGAGTCACGGACGTTGTAGATTCGAGCCCACTCCAGAACTTCAGCACAAAATCCGAGGCTGGCGTTCCCAGTGCTGTATGTACCCAGGGGGTCCTCCAACATTAGAGGTGCTGCCTCTCAGATAAGGCATCGAGCCCAGGCCCCGTCGGTTCTACTACATCCCGTAGCGCTACCTGGAAGTAGAGCAAAAGAGATTTCCGCCACGCCAGTGTCCTGACTAATATTCGCCAACATCACTGAAAGCAGAAAACATTGCTGTTTGTGGGATCTTGCTGTGTACAATGGCTGCAGCATTTCCCACATCACAGCAACACTCTGGGGGGAAGAAGAAGGTAGGGAGATAGTTTTTCCAAAGGCACAATGGACCAGATGGTTCCTTTCTGTACCATTGCGTGAAACTGCGCAGGTTTGGGTGTGTTCTACAAATGTTTCGGAAAAAGGTCTCCTCTGAATAACAGGCCAAACGAGACTAACGCCAGCTCACGTCCAACTGAAACTGGGGGCGACTGTGCTGGGACACACACTTTAAAAGAAAATAAGGCACTTTGGAATCTTGAGATTGTGAAAGGTGCTATATAAATGAAAGGGCAGGATTTTTCCGCCCCTCCCTGCCCCCCGCCAGCAAAATTCCCTCTGGCAGGACGAGTGAACCACACAAAACGCCGCAGGCGTCAGTGGAACTGGAAGATCCCGCTGGTGGCCCGTGGCAAACTGCTCAGAAACACGGCACAGATGGGGGTGTGGGGGGTAGAAAATCCCACCTGAAGTCTTCCTTAGGCTCTTCCTCAGTTCACTGAGTATCGGCAGCTGTGGAAAGCTATCCCATTGTCAGTTCTTCTCCGTTGGTGTCTCTCTTGTCTGCGGCTCTGAAGATTGTTGGTTCAAGTCCTGCTCCAGATAATCCTATGCTCACACACCTAATGCAATCCTGATGCTCAGTTGTATACTCTCAGCTGGTACCATTGACCTTCCATGTGGAGAAGGAATCCTGATCCTTATTTGCTCCCTTTCATAGATTTGTAGAATCCTGACAGTGCAGAAAGAGGCCATTCAGCCCATCGAGTCTTCACCGACAACAATCCCACCTAGGCCCTCTCCCTGTAACACCATACATTTACCCTGCTACCCCCCCCCTGACACTAAGGGGCAACTTAGTGTGGCCAATCCACCTAACCCGCACATCTTTGGATTGTGGGAGGAAACAAAAAAACAGTAGAGATAGAGGAGGAATTTCTTCAGCCAGAGAGTGGTGAATCTGTGCAACTCTTTGCCGCAGAAGGCTGTGGAGGCCGGGTCATTGAGACAGAGATAGACAGGTACTTGATCAATAAGGGGCTCCAGGGTTATGGGGAAAAGGCAGGAGAATGGGGATGAGAAAAAAAATCAACCATGGTTGAATGACGGAACACACTCGATGGGCCGAGTGGCCTAATTCTGCTCCTGTGTCTTATGAAACTGGAGTTGCCAGAGGAAACCCACGCAGACTTGGGGAGAATGCGCAGACTCTGCACAGACAGTGACCCGAGGCTGGATTCGAACCCGGGTCCCTGGCGCCACGAGACAACAGTGCTAACCACTGAGTCCAAGAGCATTAATAATGTTGCCCAGACCTGAATGGCTAATTCAGCAATGTAAGAAGTCTCACCACGCCAGGTTAAAGCCAACAGGTTTATTTGGAATCACGAGCTTTCGGAGTGCTGCTCCTTCACTCACCTGGCGAAGGAGCAGCACTCCGAAAGCTCGTGATTCCAATCAAACCTGTTGGACTTTAACCTGGTGTTGTGAGACAACTTACTGTGCCCACCCCAGTCCAACGCCGGCATCTCCACATCATAATTCAGCATTGACCAGGGATCGAATCGTGACCTCTTGCACAGCATGGCTGAGACCGATGCTGACTTTAATGCAGCAGCTTCACGGAGAACACCTTATTATTTTCATTTGACAAGAAAGATTTGAATAGTTTAATTTGTGTCTGCAATTAAGAGTCGCAGCATTCCATCTTTACAACCAATGTGAATAAGCAAACACTGGGGGGGGGGGGGCACTGGGGGTGGGGTGGGGGGGGGGGGGTTGCGGGAGGAGATGGTATTTCTAATTCACCTCGAGGAAAGTCCCAGAGGGGAGAACCCCCACCCCCAGATCGGACGATACAACACAAAGGGCTGGAGTTCCCTGGATTCTGGGGTTGTGCTGTGACGAATGCTGGCTTCCACAAAAAGTCAGATAAATTTGTATGCCGTTCCATCCGCTTGCTCTTTTAACAGAGACTTCAACCTCTGGAAGAATAGCAGGTGGAGGGAATCACCTTGAACATTAGTAACCCCGCAGCGTAATTCCAAAGCATGAATGTTTTACAGCAAGGGGAGGTTTTAAAAGCAGCAAGGCAGGGAGGCAGGAAAGAGCCCGCGGACTGCTCAATAGCCATGAATTTTGCTGAACTCTTGGATGGCAATTTTCTTTACAGCGTGTGTCCCAGCACAGTAGCCCCTCTTTTAATTGGGTGCAAACTCGCGATATTCTCAGTTTGCCTGCTATTCAGAGGAGACCTTTTTGAAACATTTATAGAACACTTCCAAACCTGTGTAGCTTTGTGGAACGGTGCAGAAATGGGCCATTTGGCCCATCAGCTCTTTAAAAAAAAACTATCCTATTTGTCTCCCTCCCTGGATCTTTCCCCCTAGCCCTGCAATTAGATTTTTCTTTTCAAGTCTAATTGCCTTTGCAAAGTTACTACTGAAATCTGCTACCACAACTCTTTCAGGCAGCATGTTCCAGGGTCATAACTCACGGTGTTAAAAAAAATAAGTTTATTTATTATTAGTCACAAGTACACTGCGATGAAGTTAATGTGAATATCGTCCACTCCGGTGCCTGTTCGGGTGCACTGAAAGAGAACTTAGCATTTGATTTGATTTGATTTATTATTGTTACATGTATTAGTATACACTGAAAAGTATTGTTTCATGTGCGCTATACAGACAAAACATACCATTCATAGAGATGGTAACGTGCAAAATGTAGTGTTATAGTCATGGCCAATCCACCTAATCTGCTCATCTTTGGAATGTGGGAGGAAATTGGGGCACCCGGAGGAAACCCACGCAGACATGGGGGGATCATGCAGACTCCACACAGACAGTGACCCAAACCAGGAATTGAACCCAGGTCCCTGGTGCTGTGAGGTAGCAGTGCTAACCACTGTGCCACCCTCATCTTCTCTCATCCAACTTTTTTTTTGCCAATTAGCTTTTAGTTTGCATTCGCTGGTTACCAACCCTCAACCACCAGAACCATTTCATAAGAACATAAGAACATAAGAAATAGGAGCAGGAGTAGGCCATCTAGCCCTTCGAGCCTGCCCCGCCATTCAATAAGATCATGGCTGATCTGTCGTGGCTCAGTTCCACCTTCCCGCCCTCTCCCCATAACCCTTAATCCCCTCTCTTATCAAAAACCCATCAACCCGCTTCTTAAAAATATTTAGCGAGGCAGCCTCCACCATTTCAACGGGCAGAGAATTCCAGAGATTCACCACCCTTTGAGTGAAGAAGTTCCTCCTCATCTCTGTTCTAAACCGCCTCCCCTTTATCTTGAGGCTGTGCCCCCTAGTCCTACTGTCTTTTTTGAGCGGGAAGAGTCTCTCCACCTCTATCCTATCCATCCCATTCATCATCTTATACGTCTCAATGAGATCTCCCCTCATTCTTCTAAACTCTAACGAGTACAAGCTTAGTTTATTCAGCCTCTCCTCATAGCTCAATCCCCTCAACTCCGGTATCAGCCTAGTAAACCTCCTCTGCACTCCCTCCAAGGCCAAAATATCCTTGCGCAGGTGCGGCGCCCAAAACTGCACACAGTACTCCAGCTGCGGCCTCACCAATGCCCTATACAGCTGCAGCAAGACCTCCCTACTTTTATATTCAATCCCCCTCGCTATGAAGGCCAGCATCCCATTCGCCTTCCTGACCACCTGCTGCACCTGCAAGCTGGGTTTTTGCGACTCATGCACAAGGACCCCGAGGTCCCTCTGCACCGTCGCCTGCTGCAGTTTTTCGCCACGTAAGTAATAGTCCTTCCTACCATTCTTCCTACCAAAGTGGACCACCTCACACTTGCCAACATTAAATTCCATTTGCCATTTCCTGGCCCATTCGCCCAGCCTATCTAGATCCTTCTGCAGACTCTCCACACCCTCCGCACAATTTGCCTTTTCCCCAATCTTGGTGTCATCAGCAAATTTTGACACCCTGCACTCGGTTCCCTCCTCCAGATCATCTATATAAATGGTAAATAGCTGAGGCCCCAGCACCGACCCCTGGGGCACCCCACTAGTCACCAACCGCCAATCCGAATAGCACCTCCTTACTTATTCTCTTTTGGACATCCCTATTAAATCTCCCCTTAGCCGACCGCTGCCTCATAGCGCCAGGGACCCGGGTTCGATTCCTGCCTTGGGTCACTGTCTGTCTGCGTGGGTTTCCCCTGGTTTCCCCCCACAGTCCAAAGATGTGCGGGTTAGGTGGATTGACCATGCTAAATTGCCCCTTAGTATCAGGGGGACTAGCTAGGGTAAATACATGGGGTTATGGGATTAGGGCCTGAGTGAGATTGTGGTCGGTGCAGAGTCTTTCTGCACTGTAGTGATTCTATGATTCCTATGAGGAACCTCTGAGTTCCGAGAATAACCTCAGCTTTCTCTCATCCTGCCCACATAATTGATGTTCCTTGTCCCTCTTCGAATTGTGGAAAGTCTGTGCCGTATCCTCTCCAAGACTACTGATTTGTTAGCAACTTTCACAACAATTCACTGCCCTGGCTGGCCGGTATGTAAACATTTGCAGAAGTTATTTTCCTCACATTGGTCGCGCAGACTTCAGTAAGAGATGTTCATGTGCCCTGAACCATAGAATATTTCTGGCACAATTTCCTTTTTCCAAATAAAAACATGTATTTTTAGCTTGTTTCCTTGATAATTCAGAGAGCAGACTGGGCAATAGAGAGACTGTCAGATGTCCCAAAGTGCTTTACAGCCTGAGACGTCCTTTTTGTAATGTAGTCCCTGTTGTAATGTAGGAATCGCTACTTCCAATTGGCACACGGCAAACTCTCACAAATAACAATGAAATTATGACCAAGATCATCCTTTTTCGTGGTGTTGCTTGAGAGATCAATACTGATCTCAAGAGCTGGGAGATAGAACATAGAACATTACAGCGCAGTACAGGCCCTTCGGCCCTTGATGTTGCGCCGACCAGTGGAACCAATCTAATGACCCTCTAACCTAAACTATTCCAATGTTATCCATATGCCTATCCACTGACCATTTGAACGCCCTTAAAGTTGGCGAGTCCACAACTGCTGCAGGCAGGGCATTCCACGCCCTTACTACCCTCTGAGTAAAGAACCTACCTCTGACATCCATCCTATAATTACCACCCCTTAATTTAAAGCTATGTCCCCTCGTGTTAGCCATCACCATCCGAGGAAAAAGGCTCTCACTGTCCACCCTATCTAACCCTCTGATCATCTTGTATGCCTCTACAATGTTCTCCTTGAAATTGATTTGCTTTTGATTTGATTTATTTTTGTCACATGTATTGGTACACAGTGAAAAGTATTGTTTCTTGTTGCACTTTATACAGACAAAGCATATCCTTCATAGCAACGGCACTGAGTGGCACAGTGGTTAGCGCTGCTGCCTCACAGTGCAAAGGACCTGGGTTCAATTCTGGCTTCAGGTCACTGTCTGTGTGGAGTCTGCATGTTCTCCCCATGACTGCGTGGGTTTCCTCTGGGTGCTCCGGTTTCCTCCCGCAGTCCAAAGATGCGTGGGTTAGGTGGATTGGCCATGTAGTATTAGGGGGAATTAAATGTATTTATTCGTCACAAGTTACATTAACACTGCAATGAAGCTACTGTGAACGTCCCCTCATTGCCACACTCCTGGGCCTGATCAGCAGGGCAAATATGAATAGGGCCCGGGATGGGACTGTGGTTAGTGCAGACTTGGTGGACCGAATGGCCTCTTTCTGTACTGTTGGGATTCTATGATTCCAAGAAAAGGAGAGGGTGCAGAATGGAGTGTTACAGTCACAGCTAGAGTGTAGAGAAAGATCAACTTAATGCGAGGTGGGTCCATTCAAAAGTCTGACAGCAGCAGGGAAGAAGCTGTCCTTGAGTCGGTTGGTACGTAACCTCAGACTTCTGTATCTTTCTCCTGAAGGAAGAAGCTGGAAGAGAGAATGTCCGGGGTGTGTGGGGTCCTTAATTATGCCGGCTGCGGGAAGTGTAGACAATGGAGTGTGTGTCCATGTTTGTGCTCAAGTCCCTGGTGTAAAATTTGAGCCCATGGATTCTGACTCGGAGGTACAGACCGAAAGAGTGCCTGAGCAGAGGCTGGTATCTCCACCCCCACCACACCCCCACCCACTGCACCCCCCCATCCCACTTCCTCCAAGTTCAATGCCAAGTTTCATATTCAGCTGATTTTACTGAGACAGTCATTGCCTATTCAACTATGAATGGTCAGCTAGAATCCCTACATTTAATTGTTACAGTGACGCTTAATCATAGAACTCCGACACTGCAGTAGGAGGCCATTCAGCCCATCGAGCCTGCACTGACTCTTTGACAGAGCATCGCACCCAGGTCTTATATTTTTTTTTCATTCGTGGAACATGGGTGTCGCTGGCTGGGCCAACATTTATTGCCCATCCCTAGTTGCCCTTGAGAAGGTGGTGGCGAGCTGCCTTCTTGAATCGCTGCAGTCCACGTGCTGTGGGTTGACCCACAATGCTGTTAGGGAGGGAACTCCAGGATTTTGACCCAGCGACTGTGAAGGAA
Organism: Prionace glauca; assembly: GCA_037974335.1. NCBI lineage: Eukaryota > Metazoa > Chordata > Chondrichthyes > Carcharhiniformes > Carcharhinidae > Prionace > Prionace glauca. The sequence continues at coordinate 9,272,454 of CM075742.1, read as the reverse complement.
CGGTGATAGTCAGGATGGTGGAGGGGAACTTGCAGGAGGTGGTGTTCCCATGTATCTGCTGCCCTTGTCCTTCTAGATGGAAGTGGTTGTGGGTTTGGAAGGTGCTGCCTAAGGATCTTTGGTGAATTTCTGCAGTGCATCTTGTAGATGATACACACTGTCGCTACTGAGTGTCGGTGATGGAGGGAGGGGATGTTTGTAGATGTGGTACCAATCAAGTGGGCTGCTTTGTCTTGGATAGTGTCAAGCTGTGCCTTGTAGATGGTGGACAGGCTCTAGGGAGTCAGGAGGCACATTACTGGCCACAGTATTCCTAGCCTCTGATCCCCACATATTTACCCTGCTAATTCCCCGAACCTATACATTTTGGGACACCAAGGAACAAGTTAGCATGGCCAATCCACCTAACCTGCAAAGCTTTGGCGTGTGGGAGCATCTGGAGGAAACCCACGTGGACATGGGGATAATGTGCAGACTCCATACAGTCAGCCAAGGCCAGAATCAAACCCTGGTCCCTGCCTTTGTGAGGTGGCAGTGCTAACCACTGTGCCACCGTGCCGCCCACAAATGGCTTGAAGATGGGCGAGAAGAGGATCAGGCGACTGGGGATCTGTTATGCCCCACGATATTGTTGGCTTACAGGAGAGCAGTGGAAAATAATATGGGAAAAATTAGAATCATAGATCAAAGGAAGAGGCCATTGAGTGCACCATGCCCAAGCCAGATCTATCTCATTATTTACACTCCCCTGTTGCCCTTCTTTCCTCACAGTCCTTCCTTATTACTTGGAAAAAAACCCAAGGAGGTTGCTAGAAGCAATCAGGGATAATTCTGATGGCGGAAACAGTCTGGAAGGGATTTTGTATCACAAAACACTTCAATAATTCTTGTGGGCTCCTGGTGTTTGTTTTGAATGCATGCACTGGGAAACATCTCAACTATTATTTAGATCATCGCAGTAACTAATGCAATCATTTTCCACAGTGTTATTGTCTTTGTCGCTGACATCAATCTCAGCTCACAGTGCAGTGGCACAGCGCTTTGTTATTACTCTGCAAATCCGTTCTGTTTGCAGGAGCGTGGGAACATAAATTTATTAAGAGCAAGACGGCCGCGCACTATTTCCACACCGGCAGAGGGGCAGGGGTGAGGGTGCCCATGATGTATGTCAGAGCCACCGTGCTGGCCACCACGGACCACACCCACCAGTGCGACGTCATCAGCCTCCCGTACAGTGCCAACGCCAGTATGCTGCTTGTGGTCCCCTACAGAACCTTCGGCTTGAAGCACATTGAGAGAGAACTCAGCTGGGAAATGGTTGACAACTGGCTCAAGGACATGACCAACAGGTAGTGTGGCAGCACGAAGGCTGCATCTGAACCACACTCTCTCTCAAAAGATCTCACCACTTATCTGTTCCCTGAGAGAAACTACATAGCAACGTAGTAGATAGGAGCAGGAGGAGGCCATTCAGCCCTTCGAGCCTGCTCCGCCATCCATCACGAACATGGCTGATTGTCCAACTCAATAGCCTAATCCTGCTTTCTCCCCATAACCTTTGATCCCATTCGCCCCAAAGTGTTATATCCAGCCGCCTCTTGAATACATTATTAAGCTAGTTAATCATAGAATCCCCACAGTGCAGAAGGAGGCCATTTGGCCCATTGGGTTTGCACTGACTCTGCGGTGGAGCATCTTACTCAGGTCCTATTCCATGTAACCCAAAAGACCATAAGACAGAGGAGCAGAATTAGGCCCATTGAGTCTACTCCATCATTCAATCATAGCTGATATTTCTCTGCTAATCCCCCTAATGTGTCCATCTTGGGTCACTGCGGGGCAACTTAGCAAGGCCAATCCACCTAACCTCCACGTCTTTGGCCTGTGAGAGGAAACCGGAGCACCCGGAGGAAACCCAGGCAGACACGGGGAGAATGTGCAAACTCCACGCAGACAGTGACCCGAGGCTGGAATTGAACCCATCTCCCTGGCGCTGTGAGGCCCCTGACAAGAGAACTGGGGATATTTGTGTGTCTGCGTGTGTTTCTGCGAGGTTATACTTTTCAAACGATTGCACAAGCTATTTTTCTTTCCCCTGAGTGAAATTGCCAACCACAATCGGTTTTTAAGTCACAGCACAAGGAACTGAATGAATTCCCGCACTTAGGCACCTTACAGCTCTCGACAAGGGACTCGCATTTCATCAGCCTGAGTTTGTTTAGATCTCAGCAGTGAAAGGATTTTCGCTTATGACAGCTGCGAGATTGGAACCCCTGAGCCTGTGAGTGCCAACATTCTCCAGTTAACAGCAGTAGTGAAATACAGCTCCGTACACCTCATTCCTGACCTTTAAAAGGCAGATTGAACCCGTGTTCCTGTCAGCTTTCCAATCCCCGCCATCTCTCAAAGACGCTGCAGCTTTGATGCTGTGCGCTGATAATTTATAATAAGCTTATTATTCTAGCGAGAGACGCAGGGCAAGATCCTCCAGGAGAAAACAGGGCTTCCACCCGTGGGAATATCAGTCTATTTCCCGTCCATCCTGGCAGTGCCAATTTTATTTGGAGAGGGGTGAGTTTTGGCCTGGCGCAGCTCCTCAAAAATCAAAGGGAAACTCTGACCTCAAAGAACAGTGACAGGTCACCCCCCCACCCCCCCACCCCCCCACCCTCCACCCCACCTCCTGCTCCCCCCCCCCCCCACCCCCGTCCCGTCCCGTATCGACGTTACAGTTGTATAAAACGTCGGTTAGGCCAATACTGCGTCCAGTTCTGGTCGCCGCACTACCAGAAGGACAAAGGGAGGCTTTGCAGAGAGAGAGTGCAGAGAAGGTTTACCAGGATGTTGCCAGGGTATTAGCTACGAGGAGAGGTTGAATAAACTGGGATTGTTCTTCCTGAAAAAGGCGGAGGCTGAGAGGGGCGACCTGATAGACGTTAATAAAATTATGAGGGGCGTGGGTAGGGTGAACAGTTGGAGGCTTTTTTCCCAGGGCAGGAATGACAATCCCGAGGGGGCACAGGTTCACAGTTAAGGGGAGGAAAGGTTCAGTGGAGATGTGCGGTGGGGGGTGGGGGGAGGGGGGGGGGAGTTTTTTTTACACAGAGGGTGACGGGGGCCTGGAATGCGCTGCCAAGTGAGGTGGTTGGGGCAGTTACCTTAGCCACATTTAAGACTTATCTGGATAGACACGTGAACAGACGGGGAATAGAGGGATATTAGCGGCTGGTCTCGATAGGACAACGTGATCGAAACAGGCTTGGAGGGCCGAAGGGCCCGTTCTTTGTTCTTATCCCTACCCCCCGCAACACTCATGACGACCCTCTACAAACAAGGGCAAGACCCCCAATCCTTCAACACACAAGGGCAACCCTCCCCCTCCACATCGCTAAATGCTTGGGTCACCCCTCCCTCCTCCACCCCCAACATGAAGTGGGCATCAGGGTGACCCAAACACCACCACCCATTCTCAACTTTCCACCCCCCCCCCCCCCCCCCCCCCCCCCCCAGTCCCCCACCAAGTCAGCCATATTTTGCTGTGGAGTTGCCAAAATCCAGTAACTCACCCCCCCCCCCACCCCCCCCCCCCACCCCCCCCTCCTTGGCAGAGCCTACCTGACACTCCCTCACACACCCTAACATTGACAACCTGGTAGTGTTCATTTGCAGGCTAATATTTCAATCCTGGCAGTGCCAAGCTTTCCCTGCCTGGTTGGCAGTGCCAGTGTGCGAGGGGACAGTGCCTGGGAACTGTGCACGCATGTCCCTGACCATTAAAGAGTTACGGTCTTTAAAACCTCCTTTTTTATTTATTTATTCATTCAATCCAGCATTTATTGCCCATTCCTACCTGCCCTCGGAGGGCAATTAGAGTCAATGACATTGCTGTGGCTCTGGAGTCACATGTAGGCCAGACTGGGTAAGGACGGCAGATTTCCTTCCCTAAAGGGCATCAGTGAACCAGATGGGTTTTTCCGACAATCGATAATGGTTTCATGGTCATCAGTAAATTCTTAATTCCAGATATTTTTTATTGAATTCAAATTCCACCATCTGCCATGGCCGGATTCGAACCCGGGTCCCCAGAACATTAGCTAAGTCGCTGGATTAATAGGCTGGCGATAACCAATGACCACTGGGTCATTGTTTCCCCCTCCTCCTTAAAGCCTCAAAGCAACTCAAAGCCACAGGGATGAGTCTCTAGGTCAAACCCAAACTGCCTGAAGTTCACGTGCTGAGGTTTTTCAGGGCTATGTGGAGATGGCCAGTCACACAAGCTCCATCCCAGGTGAGACCCCCGAGGTCAACTGCTCCCCCGCTTCAACCTGAGGCCCCCTCTGCAGCCTGGTATCAGATGCGTAGCCCATGGGCAACATGGCTGTAAGTTAAAACTGGTGCTCACCTCCCTGCTCTCCCTCATGCCTGGTCCCCGCTTTTCAGGAGTAGTAGAGATTGCTCCCTGGAGAATTCTAGCTTGGGGGGTGTGGTGGGGGGTCTTGGGGTGTTGGGGAAAGGATAAGGGTTGTGGGGTGGGGGGTTGTGGTTGGGGTGGGGGGTTTGGTTGGGGGGGTTGTGTTGGGAAGAAGGGGTTGTGGGGTGGGGGGTGTGGTTGGGGTGGGGGGTTTGGTTGGGGGGGTTGTGTTGGGAAGAAGGGGTTGTGGGGTGGGGGGTGTGGTTGGGGTGGGGGGATTGGTTGGGGGGGTTGTGTTAGGGGGATAGGGGTTGTGGGGTGGGGGGTTGTGGTTGGGGTGGGGGGTTTGGTTGGGGGGGTTGTGTTGGGAAGAAGGGGTTGTGGGGTGGGGGGTGTGGTTGGGGTGGGGGGTTTGGTTGGGGGGGTTGTGTTGGAAGAAGGGGTTGTGGGGTGGGGGTTGTGGTTGGGGTGGGGGATTTGGTTGGGGGGGTTGTGTTAGGGGGATAGGGGTTGTGGGGTGGGGGTTGTGGTTGGGGTGGGGGGTTTGGTTGGGGGGGTTGTGTTAGGGGGATAGGGGTTGTGGGGTGGGGGGTTGTGGTTGGGGTGGGGGGTTTGGTTGGGGGGTTGTGTTAGGGGGATAGGGGTTGTGGGGTGGGGGGTGTGGTTGGGGTGGGGGATTTGGTTGGGGGGGTTGTGTTAGGGGGATAGGGGTTGTGGGGTGGGGGGTGTGGTTGGGGTGGGGGATTTGGTTGGGGGGGTTGTGTTAGGGGGATAGGGGTTGTGGGGTGGGGGGTGTGGTTGGGGTGGGGGGTTTGGTTGGGGGGGTTGTGTTAGGGGGAGAATGGGTTGTGGGGTGGGGGGTGTGGTTGGGGTGGGGGGTTTGGTTGGGGGGGTTGTGTTAGGGGGATAGGGGTTGTGGGGTGGGGGGGTGTGGTTGGGGTGGGGGGTTTGGTTGGGGGGGGTTGTGTTGGGAAGAAGGGTTGTGGGGTGGGGGGTTGTGGTTGGGGTGGGGGGTTTGGTTGGGGGGGTTGTGTTAGGGGGATAGGGTGGGGGGTTGTGGTTGGCGTGGGGGGTTTGGTTGGGGGGGTTGTGTTAGGGGGATAGGGTGGGGGGTTGTGGTTGGGGTGGGGGGTTTGGTTGGGGGGGTTGTGTTAGGGGGAGAATGGGTTGTGGGGTGGGGGATTTGGTTGGGGGTTAGGAGTTGTGGGGTAGGGGGGATGCAGTTGGGGTGGGGATGTGTTGGGGGGCTGGGGGTGTGGGTGGTGGTGTGGTTTGGGTGGTGGGGTGTTTGGGGAGGTGGGGGAGGGAGTGAGGGGTGGAGCCTGTGTTTGGGGTGTGGGGAGAACAGATACATCCCGGGGGCTGCGACATTCCACTTTAATCTTGCTAATGGGATTGAAATGGACACCACTGAGTCCTGATCAGGGTCTCACCGCGTCTGGGCGGGAACTCAATCTCGCCAGGGTGAACTGGCCGGGAGACTCACTGTGGGTTTGACGCCAGGCGGAAATCCCGTCTCGGCCCTCATGTCCGATTCGATGGGCCATCGGGAATCTCAGCTGGGACTAATAGCCCCGGAAAATCACCCTCATGAGGGCAAAGATGATGAAAGGGTGAAGAAACTGGGTCTTTAAGTGGTTCTGAAAATCTAGGAGTTAAGGGCAAATTACTGTGGAATCTGAGACCAAAAGAGAAAATGCTGGAAAATCTCAGCAGGTCTGGCAGCTGCTGTAAGGAGAGAAAAGAGCTGACGTTTGGAGTCCAGATGAGCCTTTGGCAAAGCTTTGACAAAAGGATCATGTGGACTCGAAACGTCAGCTCTTTTCCCTCCTTACCGAAGTTAAAGGAGTTGTTTGGGAAGTTCTGGTGGCCCTTTGGCAGAGCAGGAGGAGAGAAATATCGTGCCCAGAATTGGGACCATTTTGCAGCCAACCTTAGTCACTCGTCTGAAATTCCAATCCTTAGTAACTGGCATTCTTCCCTTCTACAGGCTCCCCCTCTGGACTCTGCCAATGTGAATATCCATCTCCAGTTATTAACTTCTGTCTTATCTCTTTTCAGAACTCTGCACAGTATCCGAACTAAATGTTTTATTCAGTGGGAGGGATTTCATAGCTGTGAGAGGTGGCCCATAACTCCACACGTTTACCCTGATAATCCCCCTAATTTACACGTCGTGGGCAGCTTACCATGGCCAATCCACCTAACCTGTACACCTTTGGATTGTGGGAGGAAACCGGAGCACCCGGAGGAAACCCACACAGACACGAGGAGAGTGTGCAAACTGTGGATGCTTTGGAGGGAGTACAGAAAAAAGGTTTTACCAGGATGTTGCCTGGTATAGAGGGTTTTAGCTACGAGGAGAGATTGAATAAACTGGGATTGTTCTCCCTGGAAAGATAGAGGCTGAGGGGCGACCTGGGAGATGTTTATAATATTATGAGGGTATGGATAGGGTGAACAGTTGGAAGATTTTTCCCAGGGCAGGAATGACAATTACAAGGGGACGTAAGTTCAAGATAAAGGGGGAAGGGTTCAGTGGAAATGTGCGGGGGATGATTATTTTACACAGAGGGTGGTGGGGGCCTGGAATGCGAGGTGGTTGAGGCAGACACACTAGCAACTTTGAGACTTATCTGGATGGACCCCCATGAACAGACGGGGGAATAGAGGGATACAAGTGGTTGAATAGAAAGGACAACGTGATTGGTGCAGGTTTGAAGGGCAGAACTCCCACTCACCTGACGAAGGAGCAGCGCTCCGAAAGCTTGTGCTACCAAATAAACCTGTCGGACATTAACCTGGTGTTGCACACAGTGAGCACGTGACGGGGCGGCACGGTAGCACAGTGGTTAGCACTGCTGCTTCACAGCTCCAGGGTCCTGGGTTCGATTCCTGGCTCGGGTCACTGCCTGTGTGGAGTTTGCACATTCTCCTCGTGTCTGCGTGGGTTTTCTCCGGGTGCTCCGGTTTCCTCCCACAGTCCAAAGATGTGCGGGTTAGGTTCATTGGCTGTGCTAAAATTGCCCCTTAGTATCCTGGGATGTGTAGGTTAGAGGGATTAGCAGGTAAAATGTGTAGGGATATGGGGATAGGGTCTGGGTGGGATTGTGTTCGGTGCAGACTCGATGGGCCGAAGGGCCTGTTTCTGCACTGTAGGGGTTCTATGGGTTCTATGTTCACCCACGAGCTTGGATAGGTGAATGAAAGGGAAAGGAGTTGACAGAACATGGGAAGAGGATGGGTAACTGCGATCAGAACTATTTGCTCCCGCGGTGGGTAAATGGACTGATTGGCACATAGGGCCTGCTTCCGTGTTGTCATGACAATGAATTCCTACAAGGCACCACCTTCAGGATAGGATGTGAGAAAAGTGAAGGAAAGAACAAATGAATTCCACACCAGCCGACTGCTCAAAAGCGAGCTAGTTGGTAGCTGGTCCCTGTGGGGAAATCAATAAAAAATTTATAATTTTAACATTTAAAATTTAGAGTAGTCAATTGAAATTTAAAACCCAATTAACATTTACAACCTACTTTAAAATGGTGCAGATACTGATGTGGGGCTCGTGCAATAAGATATCATCACACCGCGAGGAACAGCTAACTTATTAACCATTTTTTATAAGATAATTCATCTTATGTTTACAGACAATTTCATTCTTTAGCTCATTTCCCTGAACTATTTAAAAAATACACTTTCGCTATTAACATCAGTCTTGGGATAGACTCGCAAACTTGTCCTCCGTTTCTTTACAAAATCTCCCTCCTCCAGGGCAGCAAATGACGTGGAGGTACATACAATGAGTGTGCATTTATATAGCACCTCCCGTGATCTCAGGATACCTCGAAGGTTGATTGGCCATGCTAAAATTGCCCCTTAGTCTCCTGAGATGCGCAGGTTAGAGGGGTTAGTGGGGTAGGTCGGCGCAGACTCGATGGGCCAAATGGTCCTTTCTGCACCGTGGGGTTTCTGTGAAGTGCTCCACAGCCGGTGAACGACGGTCACAGTTGCTTTGTAAACAAACACGTGGTTCAAGGGCGGGCACGGCGGCACAGTGGTTAGCAGGGACGCGGGTTCAATTCCCGGCTCCGGTCACTGTCTGTGCAGAATCTGCACATTCTCACCGTGTCTGCGTGGGTTTCCTCTGGGTGGTCTGGTTTTCTTCTACAGTCCAAAGATGTGCGGGTTAGGTGGATTGACTGTGCTAACTTGCTCCTCAGTGTCAAGGGGATTTGCGGGTAAATATGTGGGGTCATGGTATAGAGTCTGGGGGGGATTGATGTCAGTGTAGGTGCGATGGGACAAATTACATCCTTCTGAACTCTAGCGATTCTATGATCAAGTGACAGCAAATGAAGTGATTGGATAATTTGTCATTGTAATGTTAACTGCACTCTGGAAGGACCCCCCACAGCCAGGACATCAGTTTAATGTCTCATCTGACAGAACGCACTTCAACCACATGCTGCACTCCCTCAGTACTGCACCGAGGGGTTAGTCCAGATTGAAATGAAATGTGTCCTTTCCGAGTGAGTGGCTGCAGCACGATTACTGAGTCAATCTACCAGCCCTCCGTCACCTCTGTGGGGAGTGACAGCCCTCAAGGACCTCCCTTGAGCAGTTATTCTTTACCTGTGAATGATAGAGGATGAAATGTGGGGCGGGATTTTACGACTGCGTAATCGAAAAGGCCGCTCCCTGAGTGATGGTTAAATAAGACGTGATAACGCCGGGTTAGCAGTAACAATGTCATCACGCCAGTCTCCAAACCGACATGGAAGCTTGTCTGCCATTTTGAAATGACGAATTGGCAGAGGTGTTCTGCCATGGAGAACACCTCTACCAATCAAGGGTCAGCGGATTAATCTCTTGGGTATCATAGAACCCTACAGTGCAGAAACAGGCCCTTCGGCCCATCGAGTCTGCACCGAACACAATCCCACCCAGACCCTATCCCCATATCCCTACACATTTTACCTGCTAATCCCTCTAACCTACACATCCCAGGACACTAAGGGGCAATTTTAGCATAGCCAATGAACCTAACCCGCACATCTTTGGACTGTGGGAGGAAACCGAGAGAAAACCCACGCAGACACGAGGAGAATGTGCAAACTCCACACAGGCAGTGACCCTAAGTGATTGGATGATTTATTTTTGTGGTGTTGGAAGGTTGAAAGAATGCAGCTCACCCAATATGGCTGCACTCCCTCAGTACTGCACTCTCTTCTTGTGCAGTGTAATTTGTTATTCCTTTGCTCTTGGTATCGTGCCATCTGTTCTGATGAGTGCAAGATGAAAAACTTTGACAGCATGTCTCTTTTTCGCCAGTACTCCGATTTATTTACTTCGACCTATTCAACTTGGCTTAGGCAAAATGAATCAAATAACACACTACACCTTTCTCACATCGCTGGGCCATTTTACTTGGAGCTACTTGCCTGCCTTTTCTTTTGACTGCCTGACTGATTGGCTAAGGTCCCGTTACAGGACCACTTTCATCTTTCCCCATAGGGATGCAGGAATTTTCCAACACAGTGAGTGTGAACTGCATGTGTTATGAAAATGTGAACAAGCTAACAAATTGACTGTCGGGACACTAAGCCACATGAATCATCTTCTGGCTGGGGTCCTTTACTCAAACTTCGAGAATGCACTTTACGGATAAATTAAACGGCGCTAAATTCCCAAACCCTTTCTGAGGATGAACGTGACAACATCCCAATGAAAAGCAAATTACTGCGGATGCTGGAATCTGAAACCAAAAGAGAAAACGCTGGAAAATCTCAGCATCTGTAAAGAGAGAAAAGAGCTGAGGTTTCCAGTCCAGATGACACTTTATCAAAGCTTCAACAAAGGGTTATCCGGACTCAAAACGTCAGCTCTTTTTTCACCTCACAGATGCTGATTTGATTTAAGAACATAAGAAATAGGAGCAGGAGTAGGCCATCTAGCCCCTCGAGCCTGCCCCGCCGTTCGATAAGATCATGGCTGATCTGAAGTGGATCAGTCCACTTACCCACCTGCTCCCCGTAACCCTTAATTCCCCTGTCGATCAGAAATCTATCTACCCGTGGTTTGATTTGGCTTGATTTGATTTATTATTGTCACATGGGTTAATGTGCAGTGAAAATTATTGTTTCTTACACGCTATACAGACAAAGCAAAGCGTTCATAGAGAAGAAAAGAGAGAGTGCAGAATGTAGTGTTAGCTAGGGTGTAGAGAACTTAATGCAAGGTAGGTCCATTCAAAAGTCTGACAGCAGCAGGAAGAAGCTGTTCTTGAGTCGGCTGGTATGTGACCTCAGGCTTTTGTATCTTTCCCCAGAAGAAGGTAAAAGAGAGAATGTTCAGAGTGCGTGGGGTCTTTAATTATGCTGGCTGCTTTGCCGAGGACAGCGGGAAGTGTAGACAGAGTCAATGATTGGGAGGTTGGCTTGCACGATGGATTGGGCTACAGTCACAACCTTTTGTAGTTCCAGACCTGCTGAGGTTTTCCAGCATTTGCTTTCACAGTAGGCATTCTATTACTCAAATCTACCTGTACATCAGTTAAGAGTGATCCACAAATTCCCAGCCTATCACTTTTTTGACACTGTCAAGATCAAATAATGACGTTTCCTCCACTGATCTGCTAGCAGAGCACAGATAATAAGTCTGAAAGCTTGCATGCATTAACATATCAAAAACATAAGGGAATTGCAAAAGCTATTAACACGTGTACATCACAGCAGGAAACTGGTTAATCTAAATGGTCTGGTCGTATTACACCTCCACATTAGTTCCCAAAGTAGAAGACAAAGAATTATTTCAAGAAGTAGTGGCCTGAAGACACTTCTCGCATTCTCAATATCTGGCCTGTCTTAAACTCCACATGAAAAAAAACATAATATCAATGTTTTGCACTCGGGCCTCTGCTTTCTCATGACTGCCATTAAAAGGGATTACAATCTGACCCTATTAACTGGAGTGTCCTTGCAGCAATTTGTGGCAAGGTTTATGGAGACCACAGTGAATTAGGGACTACTGCGAATGTTCTATCACAATAAAACTCTGAACGTCTCACAATCAACTTCTGGCACTCTCATAGAATCAAAGAATGGTGCAGTGAGAGGAGGCTATTCAGCCCATTGTGCCATGCTGGCTCTTTGAAACACATCCAATTAGTCCCTTTTACCCTACCCTTTCTCCATAGCCCTGTCAAAATTTCCCCTTCAGATATTTCATCAATTCTCTTGGTAAGTTATTGTACATTAAGAAGTCTCACAACACCAGGTTAATCATAAAATCCAATAGTGCAGAAGGAGGCCATTCGGCCCATTGAGTCTGCACTGACCACAATCCCACCCAGGCTCTATCCCCGTGCATTTACCCTAGCTAGTCCCCCTGACACTAAGGGACAGCTTAGCACGGCCAATCCACCTAACCTGCACAACTTTGGATTGTGGGAGGAAACCGGAGCACCCAAAGGAAACCCACGCAGACATGGGGAGAACATGCAAAGTCCACACAGACAGTGACCCAAGCCAGGAATCAAACCGGGGTCCCTGAGGCAGCAGTGATGACCCACTGTGCCACCGTGCTGTTCAGGTGAAGAAGGAGCAGCGCTTCAAAAGCTTGTGATTCCAAATAAACCCTGTTGGACTTTAACCTGGTGTTGTGAGACTTCTTACTGTGCCCAACCCTGCCCAATGCTGGCATCTCCACATCTAAGTTATTATAGATCAGTTTTCAGGCACTACGCTCATTGCAGTGTTAATGTAAGCCTACTTGTGACGCTAATAACAATAAACTTTAAACCTTCTTACAAACGGCTGCCTTAAAAAAAAGTTCTTCTCATTCACCTCTGGTTCACCAACTGTTCACCCTATCCATACTCCTTATAATTTTATAAACTTCTATCAGGTGCCCCTCAGTGTCCACCTTGCCAGTTTATTCAACCTCTCCTCATAGCTGATATCCTCCATACCAGGCAATGTCCTGGTGACCGTTTCTGTACTCCCTCCAAAGCCTCCACATCCTTCTGTTAGTGTAGTGACCAGAATTAGACACAGTATTCCAAATGTGGTCAATGTTTTATATAACTGTAACATAATTTATCAACTTTTGTACTCAATGCCCCATTCAATGAAGGCAATTGTTGCCTCCGCCACCACTGACGGCACCCGATTCCACTCACCCACCACCCTCTGAGTGAAAAACTTACCCCTGACACCTCCTCTGTAGCTACTCCCCATCACCTTAAACCTGTGTCCTCTCGTAGCGACCATTTCAGCCCTGGGAAATAGCCTCTGAGAATCTACCTGATCAACACCTCTCAATACCTCTTCATTTATTTTTTATAGGGCGGCACGGTAGCACAGTGGTTAGCACTGCTGCTTCACAGCTCCAGGGTCCTAGGTTCGATTCCCGGCTCAGTTCACTGCCTGTGTGGAGTTTGCACATTCTCCTCGTGTCTGCGTGGGTTTTCTCCGGGTGCTCCGGTTTCCTCCCACAGTCCAAAGATGTGCGGGTTAGGTTCATTGGCTATGCTAAAATTGCCCCTTAGTATCCTGGGATGTGTAGGTTAGAGGGATTAGCAGGTAAAATGTGTAGGGATATGGGGATAGGGTCTGGGTGGGATTGTGTTCGGTGCAGACTCGATGGGCCGAAGGGCCTTTTTCTGCACTGTAGGGTTCTAATACCTTATACACCTCTATCAGGTCATCTCTCATCCTTCACCTCTCCAAGGAGAAAAGGCCGAGCTCCCTCAACCTATCCTCATAAGGCATGCCACCCAATCCAGGCAAGCGTGCCGTATGAAGTCCCTAATTCCATTTCCCCGGTGCAGAGCTTAATAGTTCAGAACTGGACGGCTTCTCGCGACCCCCAGCCCAAAGGTAGTCCCTAAACTCCACATTTTTGAACCTTTGACGGACGTTAGTGTTCGTTGAGAGAGTGCTGACGGAACATTCAGCGTCCTCAGGGAATACAAACAGTAAGATAAGGAACAAACAGTAAGATAAGGAATTTTTCCATTACAGTATCGGTGCAGCAACCCTTTCGTGTGGATATTTTGTTCCTCGGGAAACCAAAAGCAAATGGAATTGTTAAATACGTAATAATTGCTTCTCAGTGAAGGAGTCACCAGAGGCAGACAGACCTGTCAAGGGATGAGTTTGCCTACACAATGGTGACAATATGTCAGAGCGACCCATGACATGAAGAGCTTTGAGATATTTTTGAGAGAAATGGTCAGATGCCATGACAGTGCCAGTCCCCCTCTTTTTTATTTTATTTATAGCAGAGTTCTGCTATGAAATCGTCTCCTACGAGATCAAAGACTGGATTACTCACCAACTAGTCTCTGTCAAGAAACTGAAATGCAGGCACCAGCTCATTAAAATTAAATACTGGAAAGGAAAATACAAAAAAAAAATTGGAGCCTGGAAATAGCATGTTTGAGCCTCATGATTTTAAATTTATCCTGCAGCACAGATTTATTTATTGGACAGATCTGACTCCCAGTGCAAATTGGACAATAAAACTTGTGAATTCAGATACACTGTTGATATCAAAAGATTGAGACATTAGGCAATGGTTTCGGATTGGTTGATACATTGAAATTTGTTTATTAAAAGTCTGCAAAGTTATAAACTACCTGATTTGCCAGGTATCTCTATTACTAGATGCACGAGCCTATGTAGGTAGTTATGTGGGCAAGATTGGTATAGAGGGAGTTGGACCAAATGCGGGGAATTGGGGCTAGTTTAGTGGTTCAGAAAGAATGGCAGCATGGAGAAGTTGGGCCAAAGGGCCTGTTTCCATGCTGTAAATCTCTATGACGAGCACTGCTGCTGCGATTTACAACAGCAATTTACCACAGTTGGTTCAGTTGTACCTCCCATCCACATTCAAACCCAGCAAGAGAGTCGCTGTGATGTGGAGGTTTTGTCGATGGAGCCTAAACAGAGGGTCAGTCATGTCCAGGTCACGCTTGGACATGTATCTCTGACCTTCATCGCTCCTGGGTCAACACCTTGCCACAGCTGGAGTACTGTGTGTAGTTCTGGTCAGCACATTACCAGAAGGATGTGATTGCAACTGGAGGGGGTGCAGGGGAGATTCACCCGGATGCTGCCTGGGATGGAATGTTTCAGTTATGAGGAGAGGTTGGGTAGGCTTGGGTTGTTTTTGTTGGAACAGAGATGACTGAGGGGTGACCTGATCGAGGTGTACACGATTATGAGGGGCATGGACAGAGTGGATAGCTGTTCCCCTGAGTTGAAGGGTCAGTCATGAGGGGACATAGGTACACGGTGAGGGGCGTGAGGTTTGGAGGAGGAGGTGAGAGGAAAAACCTTTTTCCCAGAGGGTGGAGACGGTCTGGAATGTGCTGCCTGGGAGGGTGGTAGAAACGGGATGCCTCACATCCTTTAAAAAGTACCTGGATGAGCTCTTGGCACGTTGTAACATTCAGGGCTATGGGCCAAGTGCTGGCAGATGGGATTAGACGAGAGTTCAGGGGTTTCTCGTGTGTCAGTGCAGACCCGATGGGCTGAAGGGCCTCTTCTGCACTATGTGATTCTCTGATTTTCCCAGTATTATAGTGGGAGCACCATCACCACAAGGTCAGCAGGAGTTCTTGGTTAAAGCCCCCTACCGACCTCTGAGGGCAACTGGGACTTTGCAATAACTGCCTGTCCTTACCAGCCACATTCCCTTTTCAAAGGACGTGTTTCACTAAATGGTTCAATTTCAAATACTGTGTTTGGGATTCTGTATCCACAGCTAAGGCCCCAGATTTCTAATAAACAACACATGGAACCATTAACAGCCTTCTGCCTCGTAAAACGAAAATTTGCAAACTGCTGATCTACTCGATGGTGAGTCCATCTGCTGCCTTGTGTTAAAACACTGCGGTAAAACTGGAGTGCCTTCTCCAGAGCATAATGGTGACCCTCAAGCATCAGGAACCATCTCTTGACCTCCCTGATTCAGTCTAAGGAAATGTAAACTTTACTTTTGATTCCAGTTTAGTTATGCGAGTTGCTGGAAAGGTGATATATTTAACCATTAGTGCATCTTTAGACTTCACTCCAAATTTTTTTTGTCAGGGCTTATTGCCTTAGTCTTCAATTCTCCTGAGAGATCCACAAGATCATAGAATCATAGAACCCTTACATTGCAGGAGGAGATCATTCAGCCCTTCAAGTCTGCACTGACCACAATCTCACCCAGGCCCTATCCCCATTACCCTGCTAATTGATACTAGGGTCAATTTAGTTATTATGTTACAAATTATGTTTGGTTGATATATAGGCCATCTCACTCATTGCCAAGATATTGACACCAATAACACCCTCTGCAATAGTTCAAGAAGGGGCCTGATACTTTCAGAGTTTTATCCCCATTACTTAAGGAGTTAGAATCTTCAGAGGGAGGAAGGAGACAAGGAAGGATGACAATGAAGGAAAGAGACCAACAGAACGACTAAAAACTAAATAAATAAAGTTTATTTAGAAAGTATTCTAAATAAAGTTAGAATACCCATTACATATCACATTCATACTATCTGGTTAGGGATTATTAACATTAAAAAAGAAATCCAATTGCCACATTTTAACTAATAGAATTATGCCATAAGATTTCACTTTTCAAATAAAACAAACTTTACTGTTTATAAAAGTTTTAAAAAGCAATATCAACTTAACAATATTGTTTATAACTTTATATGTTATACATTCATGTTTTATTTCTTACTTCCCAAATAAGACACATCATTCTTAAAGTTATTTCTTTCTGTAGGGCCATTTATAAGAATGCCTTTTCCCATTTCTCCAAGCTACTCTGCTAGTTGGTTTATTTTGCAATGAAACACTTTGAGGTGCACTGTAGATTTTCCCACTAGATTTGAACTAGGCAACCTTCCAAACACTCTTCCTCACAAAATTCAAACTGAGATTAAGCCTCACGTACCTTCTACACGATCAGTGATGAAGTGAGTGCTTTACTCTGCTTACAGTGCAGGTCTGACTGTCACTTATTTTGGCTAACTTTTCTCAATAAGCTGCAAACTGCATCAAGTTCTAAACTGTAACAAAACCCCTTCCCATCAAACACCCGGATACAGTGAAAACAGAGAGTCTTCCCAATCCCACCCATCCCCATGATGATGAAGCCAGCTCTGGGCTATCCACAAACAGACCTTCAAGCAAATTATCCTGATTTAAAATTGTCCCACTTCAGTACGTCAGCTCACCTGTTGTTTGATAGCTTTATTTGTTATACTCTGACTCGATTAAACAAACACCGGTATCTTCCCGAAATGATTATTTTTAAAAGTGTTCCGGCAAGCTAAATACCAGCATTTTAATTACTTTACTTTCACAACAAAATAATCTCCCCAGAACTAAACGTACCTCTAAGGTATTAACATGAACAGTGAACCAAATATTCACGATTACATAAACTGATTTTAAAAAAAAGGAAAGGTTAGCTAAATCCAGTAACCTAGGGTGGAACGGTTAGCACTGCTGCCTCACAACTCCAGGTTCAATTCTGGCCTTGGGTCACTGTCTGTGTGGAGTTTGCGCATTCTCCCCATGTCTGTGTGGGTTTCCCCTGGATTATCCAGTTATTATGTTACAAATTATGTTTGGTTGATATATAGGCCATCTCACTCATTGCCAAGATATTGAGACCAATAACACCCTCTGCAATAGTTCAAGAAGGGGCCTGATACTTTCAGAGTTTTATCCCCATTAATTAAGGAGTTAGAATCTTCAGAGGGGGGAAGGAGACAAGGAAGGATGATAATGAAGGAAAGAGATCAACAGAACGACTAAAAATACATTTTTAAATATACAATGAGATGGAATGATGGAGATTGAGGGGTGACCTGACAGAGGTTTACAAGATTACAAGTGGCATGGACAGAGTGGATAGTCAGATGCTCTTTCCTAGGGTAGAAAAGTCAAGTACTCGTGGACAAAGGTTTAGGTTGTGTAGGGAAAAGTTTAGAGGAGATGCGCGGGGCACGATTTTTACACAAAGGATGGTGAATGTCTGAAATGTGCTGCCCATGGAGGTGGTGGGGGCAGATAGTGGTGTTTAAGGGGCACCTAGACAAATACATAAAGGATACGGACTCTGTAAGTGCGTACAGTTTTAATTTAGGCAGGCATCGTAATCGGTGCAGGCTTCATGGGCTGAAGGGCCTGTTCCTGTGCTGTACTGTTCTTAGTTCTTCGTTCTTATGTGGCTGAGGGTCCAGGAACAAAGGAAAATCTTATCTCAAACCTTTCCCTTTAAGTGAAATATTTGAACTAAAAGCACAACTTCTGGTTTGAGTGTTTGAAGTCCCAGTGACCTAATGACTGCTCTTTCACAGGACGAGAGAGGTCTATATTCCAAAGTTCACTCTACGCGGCAACTATGATTTAATTGAAACGTTCCAAGACCTGGGTGTGACGGATCTCTTCCACAATGAAGCAGATTTGTCCGGTATCTGTGAACAGAGAAACCTGTACGTTAGTTCGGTGAGTATTTTAGTCATGCTTTCACCTCATTCTCTGGCTCTGAAAGTTCAGGGGAAATGATTTATTATCTCAGGTATTAAGTACTGTAGCAGAGTGTTTAAGATAGTGGACAAATGAACCAGGCACGTGAGTTCACAGCCAACCACAGAAACTGGAGA
The DNA here is from genome assembly GCA_037974335.1 of Prionace glauca. NCBI lineage: Eukaryota > Metazoa > Chordata > Chondrichthyes > Carcharhiniformes > Carcharhinidae > Prionace > Prionace glauca. The sequence continues at coordinate 9,254,362 of CM075742.1, read as the reverse complement.
ATTCAGATTAAGTATATCAAAATAAAAAGCTGATCTCGGTATAGCCATGAGACCACTGACTTAGTGCAAAAACCCATCTGGCTGTTTAGAGAGGGGGACCTAGCGTCCTTACCCTGGTGGTTTATATGTGACTCTAGACCTTTTGCAGGCTACTCACTTGGATCCAAACAGACATGACAGATTGCAGAGATTTAAGAAGATGGTTCACCAATACCTCTTCCAGCGCACTCAAGGATGGGTTAAAAAAAAGCTGGCCTAGACAGTGGTGCTCACGTTCTGTGAATGTTTAAATAATGGCAGGAATCTTACCTATAGGATTCTGTGGGTGGCACGGTGGCACAGTGGATGGCACTGCTGCCTCACAACACCAGGGAGCCGGGCCCGATTCCCGACCCAACCCACTCCAGTCTAACGCTGGCATCTCCACATCATCCCAACTGAGATGTGTTAATTCAGGAGGGTTAATTCAGTAACGTGGGACCTCCCCAATCTATTTAACTCTATTCCTCGTTGGTCAGTGGTGTGCACCAACTGAGTTATCCAGTGAACAAACAAAGAACAACACAGCACGGGAAACAGGCCCTTCGGCCCAACGAGCCCGTGCCGCCGTCCCATAGTCAGTGACCTATTCATGACTCCAGTCTATGCCTAATGTGTGAGGATCAGGGAGGTCCAATATAGGGACAATTTGTTACCCAATCAATCAGCCTAAAAGCACATTTTTGGGATGTGGGAGGAAACCGGAGCACCCGGAGGAAACCCACGCAACCACGGGGAGAACGCGCAAACTCCCACGGACACAGGCCCAAATCCATGTGTCCGCACAGCAACAGAGATAGCCTCTGAGCTGCCATGATGCCCTCGAGATGGTCCAGTTTACGCACACCAACGACATGAAGCAGTAGGCAACTCCCGAAGCAACATCCAAGAGCAGGCCACCACAACCTGCCGCCCGCATGCCCCTTGCTGGACTTAAGTGCCTGTGGATAAAAATTTCATTATTAAAAGACTCTATATCCCTGAGGCTAAAACTGACCCCAAGCCTACAATGCTTAGTAAGGCCTGCTATATCCCCCTATATGTAGTGAGTTGTGAACATTTGCTGACCTTACCGCTGCTCACATGTTATATTCATAACATTTCCCCTTCTTTCCCCACAGATGAAGCAACACATCGCGCTGAAGGTGGATGAGGAAGGCAGTGAAGCTGCTGCCATCTCCCTCTCGGGGTTCATGCCTCTCTCTTCACAGGCCAAGTTTATGGCTGACCGCCCATTCCTGTTCCTCATCGTTGAGCATCACACCCAGTCTCTGCTTTTCATGGGGCGAGTGATGAACCCCTTAAACCCATAGGGGGGAGGCAATAGACATGATGGCGTAAACCCCAGCAGGCATACGGTGTTACATTATAGAGCCTGGAGAATCTAACCACCACACAGCTTAATGATTCACTTTACCCTTGTCTGTTCTTAATGCCCGTGTCACATTCCAGAGGTCATGTAGCAGCAGTGCTGAACTTTATTAATTTCCAATTGTTATCTGGCCATTTGTTTTAAAGCAGGACGCTGAGATTGGAAACTGAGAATAGGGAGAAACCCAACCTGTATTGCAACATGTCAGTATACGACAATGCTGATGCTTAATTATACCCCCCCCCCAGTGCCCCTAAATACACCGCACGTGCATTGAAATACTTTCAAACACAATACAAACATTTTCCCTTCGGTTTACAGAGTTCAATGCCTCTTCCTGGAGACCACATGGTTTCAGCTGGAGTTATTGGGTTACTGAAGGTGTCACAATTACAAGGGACAGACCGGATGAACCATGTCCCTGTTCAATCAGTGACAGATTATCCGATCTCAGCTATGAAGCAGTTACAACGCTACGATTAGCCTCACCACCGCTCAGTCTGACCGGGGGAAATAAATGACCAGAGTCCAAGCCCCTTATTGTTACGCTGTTGACCAGTGTGCATCTAGGATGGCACGGCGACACAGCACTGCTGCCTCACAGCTCCAGGAACCCAGGTTCGATTCCTCGGCTTGGGTCACTGTCTGTGTAGAGTCTGCACCTTCTCCCCGTGTCTGCGTGGGTTTTCTCCGGATGCTCCGGTTTCCTCCCACAGTTTGAAAGACGTGCTGCTTAGATACATTGGCCGTGCTAAATTCTCCCTCAGCGTACCCAAACAGGCGCCGGAAAGTGGCGACTGGGAGATTTTCAAAATAACTTCATTGCAGTGTTAATGTAAGCCTACTTGTGACACTAATAAATAAACTTTAAACTTGATGTTGGTGGCAGATTATCCCTCCATGATTAAGTAGCCTGCTGATGGTCTCCGCTCGCTCACAGATGAAGAATATCCCACCAGGTGAGAAAGTGAATGAGTAACAGCAGTTGTGCGACTGTATCCCTGCAAGTTAAGAATCACATTTCATCAAATACCTGAGCAAACCTTTGGAGTAATTAAATAACAGTTAAACTGCTTAGTTTTGGACAGGGTATTAAAGTATATCCCTTCCAAATTGTTCTCCTTGCAAAGAGTTGTTGACACAGTAATTTTATTTGTGGACTTTCTAGGCCTCATCAGTAGATACGCGTATCAAATAATCCTCGATGATGTTTGACCATCTTACAAAGATGGATGCTGTTGTGTAGTGTTTAGGTTGCTGGACTGCCAACGCAGAGCTGATCAGATCAGATCCCCCTCAGAAAGAACTAACGACAGAATTGAATTAAATTCATTAAATCTGCTGATTTATGAACTAGCACTGGGAAAACAGGCATGCGAGTTGTGAAGGAGCCAAAAAACCCAACTGGTTCACTGCTATCCTTCAAGGAATAGAAATCGACACCCTATGTCATAGAGTCATAGAGGTTTACAGCATGGAAACAGGCCATTTGGCCCAACTTGTCCATGCCACCCAGTTTTTACCACTAAGCAATTCCCAATTGCCCACATTTGGCCCATATCCTTCTACATCCATCTTACCCATGTCTAAATGCTTTTTAAAAGACAAAATTGTATCCGTCTCTACGACTACCTCCGGCATTTTGTTCCGACACTCATTCCCTCTGTGTGAAAAAACTGCCCATCTGGACCCTTTTATATCTCTCCTCTCTCACCTTAAATCTATGCCCTTTAGTTTTAGACTCCCCTACCTTTGGGAAAAGATGTTGACTATCCAGCTAATCTGTGCCCCTCATTATTTCGTAGACCTGTATCTGCTCTCTACCATCCCAGGCCAAGCGGTGGAGTCTAAAGCTCCCTCTGAAAAGGCCTGGCGTGCCAGTTGGTTCAAACCATCTGTTGAAGGGCAGCCAGAGAGGTGATCACCCACATCCCTGATAGGCATCTGGACTTTTCTTTTAAGGACAATATGGCCTTGCTCACCACAAAACCGCAAAATCCCATCTGAGGTCAATGGAATTGTCCATGGTCCACCCCGTCACCCGCTCCGATTCTCTATCCGATCTATATGGATACGTGGATGCTTTGGAGAGGGTACGGAAGAGGTGTACCAGGATGTTGCCTGGTCTGCAGGGTATTAGCTATGAGGAGAGGTTTGGGTAAACTCGGTTTGTTCTCACTGGAACAACAGAGATTGAGGGGACAACCTGACAGAGGTTCACAAGATTACGAGTGACCTGGACAGAGTGGATAGTCAGATGCTCTTTCCTAGGGTAGAAAAGTCAAGTACTAGGGGACATAGGTTTAAGGTGCGTGGGGAAAAGTTTAGAGGAGATGTGCGAGGCAAGTTTTTCATATAGAGGGTGATGAATGTCTAGCGGTGCCCGGGGAGGGGGTGGGAGCGGGTGGGAGCGGGTACGATAGCGGCATTTAAGAGGCAACCAGACAAATACATGAATAGGGTGGGAATGGAAGGATGCGGACTCCTGAACCGCCATCATGATCAGCACAGGCTTGGAGGGCCGAAGGGCCTGTTCCTCTGCTGTACCTTTCTTTGTTCTTTGTATATCTTTCCAGGAGAGGCTGGCAAACCCCTCACGATCTGCGCTCTGCAGCTGTGACAATGAAACCTTTCCCAAAAAGCACTGCTTGAATTAAAAGTACATTTGTTCCAAAAATAAAAGATACAGTGGAGGTGAATAAATTTCAAGTTGATTGGCCAACTTAACTGTACAAGTGTCGTAGGTACATTCGGTCTAAAGTTTTTATTGGGCAAGGACCGTAATGGCTCCCTTTACTTCCTTGTTCGTGCACTCAGCTGCATTGCTTGTTAAATACTTACCTTCAACTGACATCCTTGTGGGTGTTTTGTATAAGTTTCAACATTTTTAAAAAAAAATCCGCGATGACAATAATGAGAGCTTAAGATATCCGCCAGCCCTGAGTCTATTGTAACAAAGAGGCATTGAAATCCTTGGAATTCCTGTTCCAAAAGATTCTGCGATAAGGATCAATAGCTCTATTCAAATTAAATCAATTGAGTTAGTTTCTTTGTCAGCTTGTATTTAATCTGATCAATAAATCTGATGAAGAGAAATTCTAGCCTGTTTATGTGCACTTGCTGTTTTGACACAACAGATTATATTTTGACTGCAGGCCTCAATGTTTGAGCGATTGTGATACTCCTGGGCGTAAGTGTGCATGGAAAATCTTAATGGTGAACTTTAACTTCAAAAAAAATGCTTCATTTTGTGCAGGAGTTTGCAAGATACAGCCTGTGGTCCATTTTCATCCCTCAAGTCTGAGCAATCGAGATCACAAAGCAAAGTCTCCTCAGTTCTATTTGCATTTATTTCTGATGCACAGATTTGTCCAGTTTTAATTGAGTGTCTGGAGATTTGAGACAGCCTCTTCATAGAACTGCTGCTCCTTTGGTGGATAAATTCTCATTTACAGCATCAAGTTCTGTTATTATCTGCAGCTTTGAGATCTGTGCAAATTAACAGGAATATCTTCTTAAACTATATCTTGTGGTCTGAAGACTTGAGGGCATAGCTTTTAGCCAACTTGCCATCGCTTTGGAACATCGCTCCCCTGTCTGGTAATGTCTCTTGCTCTCTTCCCCTCTTCCAAAAGCTTTTTCAAAATCTACACCTCTGATCTTGAGGGAGGCGATGGCCCAGTGGTATTACTCACGGCATTATTAATCCTGCTTAATGTTCTGGGGGGCATGGGTTCGAATCCTGCCACGGCAAGTGGTGGAATTTGTGTTAAATTTAAAAATCTGGAATTAAGAATCATTGTCAGGAAAAACCCATCTGCTTTGTTAATGTCCTTTAGGGAAGGAAATCTGCCGTCCTTACCGAGTCTGGCCTACATGTGACTCCAGAGCCACAGCAATGTGGTTGACTCTCAACTGCCCTCAGGCAACTAGGGATGGGCAATAAATACTGGCCAGCCAGCAATACCCATGTCCCACAAATGATTTTTTTAAAAAATAGGTTTCTGCTCTTAATTTCTCTTCCTTCACTGCTCAGTATCTGGGATTCTTGCCAATGTGAAACATGTTGGGATGTTTCATTGAAGTGCTCTGTAAATGTCAACTGGTGGAGTCAAAAAGTACTCTCTGTTTAATGTTATTCAAGTTCAGGTTGCTGCTGGCACTGGTATTTTGCTTCCTGTTGCTGCTAACTTACTGTGTAATTTCTGCTTTATGTACCCATTTTAGAATTGTGACAGATTTCATGATGAAGATGGCAGAGCAGGTTTAGTAAAGTTGTTAAAAAGGCTGTTGAAAACCGGTGGGGGGGGGTTTGATCCTAACAAAAAAATCGAAATGCCAAACAAGTGTAAGAACGGGGCAGAATCGCACTCAGACACGATCTAATGCCACTTCAAGAAACAAAATGAGGCAAAGTGTGATTCTCGTCAGTAGGGGGAGTGGGTGGAGTCTATTGATACCGAGAAGCTGGCTGCTGACTGCTAGAAGGCACCATTGCGCATGTGCCGACCGTCTAGTGCATTAACTCTTTACAAGAGTACATAGCTAATGCACTGGATGATATCTCACTCAACCCCCCCCTCACCCACTCCCCTACCCAGACATCACACTCTCACCCTGCCCCAACTGCACTCCTCCACCTGGTCATGCCTCCCTTTCACTCTGATCGTGGCACACCTCACCTCCCCATTCCTGATCGCCACCCCTCTTCAATCACTGCCCCCCAGGCCACAACACTCCCCTGTACAATTGCAACCTAGAAAACCTCAACTAGAAAAATGCATCCAATTTTAGGCATCAAACATCAGCAAAGATGTTGAGATCTCATAAAGAATGTGATGGAGATTTACCAGAATCAATACCGATGATGAGAGTTTTTAAAGTTTAAAGTTTTTGAAGTTTTATTTATTAGCGTCACAAATAAGGCTTACATTAACACTGCAATAAAGTTACTGTGAAAATCTGCTAGTCACCACACTCCAGTGCCTATTTGGGTACACTGAGGGAGAATTTAGCACTGCTAATGGTGACTAGTGGAGTGCCCCAGGGGTCGGTGCTGGGGCCTCAGCTATTTACCATTTATATAGATGATCTGGAGGAGGGAACCGAGTGCAGGGTGTCAAAATTTGCTGATGACACCAAGATTGGGGGAACGGCAAATTGTGCGGAGGGTGTGGAGAGTCTGCAGAAGGATCTAGATAGGCTGGGCGAATGGGCCAGGAAATGGCAAATGGAATTTAATGTTGGCAAGTGTGAGGTGGTCCACTTTGGTAGGAAGAATGGTAGGAAGGATTATTACTTACGGGGCAAGAAACTGCAGCAGGCGACGGTGCAGAGGGACCTCAGGGTCCTTGTGCATGAGTCGCAAAAATCCAGCTAGCAGATGCAGCAGGTGGTCAGGAAGGCGAATGGGATGCTGGCCTTCATAGCGAGGGGGATTGAATATAAAAGTAGGGAGGTCTTGCTGCAGCTGTATAGGGCATTGGTGAGGCCGCAGCTGGAGTACTGTGTGCAGTTTTGGGCGCCGCACCTGCGCAAAGATATTTTGGCCTTGGAGGGAGTGCAGAGGAGGTTTACTAGGCTGATACCGGAGTTGAGGGGGTTGAGCTATGAGGAGAGGCTGAATAAACTAGGCTTGTATTCGTTGGAGTTTAGAAGAATGAGGGGAGATCTCATTGAGACGTATAAGATGATGAATGGGATGGATAGGATAGAGGTGGAGAGACTGTTCCCGCTCAAAAAAGACAGTAGGACTAGGGGGCACAGCCTCAAGATAAAAGGGGGGCAGTTTAGAACGGAGTTGAGGAGGAACTTCTTCACTCAAAGGGTGGTGAATCTCTGGAATTCTCTGCCCGTTGAAGTGGTGGAGGCTGCCTCGCTAAATATTTTTAAGACGCGGGTTGATGGGTTTTTGATAAGAGAGGGGATTAAGGGTTATGGGGAGAAAGCGGGAAAGTGGAACTGAGCAGCGACAGATCAGCCATGATCTTATTGAATGGCGGGGCAGGCTCGAAGGGCTAGATGGCCTACTCCTGCTCCTATTTCTTATGTTCTTATGTTCTAATGCATCTAACCAGCACGTCTTTCAAAGGAAACTGGAGCACCAGGTGGAAACCCACGCAGACATGGGAAGAACATGCAAACTCCCCACAGATAGTGACCCAAGCCGGGTCCTTGGCGTTGTAAGGAAATAGTGCCAACCATTGTGCCACCATCTTGCCCAGAGAGGTTTTCATGACCTGGAGAGACTCGAGAGGCTGGCACAGTTCTCCTTAGAACATCAGACATGGGGAGATTTAATCAAGGAGATGAAAATTAGGAAGAGTTTTGAAAGAGTTAAAAGAGAAACTGTTTCCTCCGATAGGTAACAAATTCAAAATAATTGGTAAAAAGAAGTGAGAAGCGAGACTCGGCAAGTTGTTATGATCTGGAATATCTGAAAGGATGGCAGAAGCAGTTTCAATAGGAAAGGAGAACTGAATCTCCCCTTGAAAAAAGAAAGAAAATGCAGGGTTATGAGGAAACAGCAGGGGTGTGGGACTAATTGGAAACTCCTTCAGAGAACTGGCACAGATATAATGGGCTGCACTGGAGCACAGTGGTTAGCACAGCTGTCTCACAGCCCTGGGGCCTTGAGTCACTGTCTGTGCGGAGTCTGCACATTCTCTCCATGGCTCCGTGCGTTTCCTCCGGGTGCTCTGGTTTCCTCCCAAGTTCAAAGATGGGTGGGGTTCGGTGGATTGGCCATGCTAAATTGCCCGTTAGTGTCCCAAGATGTACAGTGTAATAACTCCACTGAGGCAAAAGTCCCATCACCAAGTTACTCTATTTACACCATACATCTGTACACAGCCAGCTCTCCTGCTGAATGCAGGCTGGGAGTGTGACATACCTGCTTTAAATAGGGAGCATGAGACTCCCTGATTGAACTATCAATTAGTACTCATCAGATAGTTCATACTTTAGCCAGCTAACCTCATTACCCTGGCTGAAGGCATTACATTTAGGTGATGGTGAATTAGCATGGTAAATGCTACAGGGGTAAGACAGAGGGGAGGGCCTGGGTGGGATGCTCTTTTGGAGAGTTGATACATGCGATGGGCCAAATGGCCTCTTTCTGCACTGTCGGGATTCTATCCTTCTATGATAATGGGCTGAATGGCCTCCTTCATTGCTGTCTGATTCAATGAAGGAAAATAACCATGAAATTTACACTGGAGGGTTAAAAAAAACAAGTATCTCTTTCTGATCATCACTTCCTGTGACCTGAACCAATAATAAAACCAAAGCTCCCTATTCACTGGTCCACTGGCTGAAGCTAACATCAATTCTACTGAGACCAGATTGCAAAATACAAGGTCTTCACAGAGTCAGTCGCTCTCATTATCTCCTCCAGCCCCCAATCATTTCAGCATTCCAACTGGGATTTTATTTTGCCGACAGAGGAATGAAACAAAAAAAAGGAACAGATTTGAGCAAGTGTGTTTGATTACAAGCCTTTTCAAAGAAGCTGGTGTGTAAATCATTTTTAAAATGTAAAACATTCCTTAACAAACAAAGCATTCATAATTCCTTTGTACTGATGTTTTTTGCATCTTGCATGTGGACTGCTGCACATAAATAAAAGCATCAGGATGTTTTTATAAAAGTCTTGTTGGCTTAAGCATGTATTTTAATCCAGAAAAAAACACATCAACCACATGCGTACATACAGTATGCAAATTTTTTTTTTGTTAGTGTCACAAGCAGGCTTACATTAACACTGCAATGAAGTTACTATGAAAATCCCCTAGTTGCTACGCTCCGGCACCTGTTCGGGTACACTGAGGGAAAATTTAGCTTAGCCAGTGCACCTAACCAGCATGTCTTTTGGAGAATGGGAGGAAACCCGGAGGAAACCCACGCAGACACGGGGGGAATGTGCAGACTCTGCGCAGACAGTGACCCAAGCTGGGAATCAAACCTGGGTCCCTGGTGCCATGAGGCAGCAGCGCTAACCACTGTGCCATACGTGGATGATAAGCATGCACACAACAATACAGAAACAGAGATACCTTGTCACTGTGATCGGGAACAATGAGCAGCATGGTGGCACACTGGTTAGCACTACTTCCTCACAAAGCCAGGGACCTGGGATCAATCCCTGAGCTTGAGTCACTATCTGTGTGAGGAGTTTGCACGTTCTCCCCATGTCTGCCTGGGCTTCCTCTGGGTGCTCTGGTTTTCTCCCACAATCGGAAAGATACATTGGTTAGGTGGATTGGCCCTGCTAAATTCTCCCCTCGGTGTACCCGAACAGGCACCTGAGTGTGGTGACTAGGGCATGTTCACAGTAACTTCATTGCAGTGTTAATGTAGGCCTAGTTGTGACACTGATCAATAAAAACTTTAAACTTGAAATAAATCTGCTGCAGGAGAAGGGTGGGAGAGAAAGAAATAAGAAGTCATGTGTTGACCTTGCGGCTTTGGCAAGCAAAACAACCACTTGGAAAATGCCGCACTGCAAAACATCTGCCATTGAGACGTTAGAGGCTCTTGTGTGTCAATGATGTCTGGAAGCAAGGCATAAACTCCACCAGTTTGTGGCATTACTCACAACGTATATCGTGGTTTCGGTTAAGCAAACCCATTGTCAACAATTTTTAGTAGAGACCATAGTGGGGTAAAGGGTTCAAGCACGGTGGCACAACAGTTAGCGCTGCTGCCTCACAACCCCAGAGACCCGAGCCAAGAGGGCACAGCCTCAAAATAAGCCGGGGGGGGGGGGGGTCAATTTAGAACAGAGTTGAGGAGAAACTTCTTCACTCAGAAGGTGGTGAATCTCTGGAATTCTCTGCCCATTAAAATGGTGGAGGCTGCCTCGTTGAATATGTTTAAATCACGGGTAGATAGATTTCTGATCGATAAGGGAATTAAGGGTTATGGGGAGCAGGCGGGAAAGTGGAACTGATCCACTATCAGATCAGCCATGATCTTATTGAATGGCGGGGCAGGCTCGAAGGGCTAGATGGCCTACTCCTGCTCCTATTTCTTATGTTTTTAGTTTGATTCCTGGCTTGAGTCATTATCTGTATGGAGTCTGTACATACAGACTCCATACAGAGTCTGTGTGGGTTTCCTCTGGGTGCTCCGGTTTCCTCCCACAGTCCAAAATGTGCAGGTTAAGTAGATTGGCCAAGCTAAATTGCCCCTTAGTGTCAGAGGGACTAGCTAGGGTATATGCATGGGGTTTTGGGGATGGGGTCTGGGTGGGATTTGTGGTGGGTGCAGACTCAATGGGCTGAATGGCCTCCTTCTGCGCTGTAGGGATTCTATGATAAGTTCTGTGATCAGTCTACTGTTCTTTCAACTCTGCGATCCAGCTTTGAATCCAGCTCAGAGAAATGGGACTAAACTGTTCTCTCTGTGATTCCGAAACTTCTAAATGGAATGGACTTGGATAGTTTGGATCCAGATCCCAGTGGGTGAGAGGGCACACTGATAAATTGTGACTAAATGTAGTTGTAACATCAAGTTTTCGCAGAGAAACCAGGAGGGAAGTAGTGTGAGAAATGGAAAGAGTGCGCTGGTATGTCATAGGTGCATTCTTGGAGACAGAAGAGAAATAAGGTGTGGTATTTGAGCCGAGGTACAGGGGGTAGTTCTGGTTTCCTCCCTGTTGCTATACTTAGGAACACTTCAGGCAGGCACTTGGAGGCAAAGATAAGAATTGCTTTGTCTACCAACAATGATAATTTGCATCGTAAAAAATACGTAAATATAAAAAGAAAATGGAAACACATCATATAAATTCCAACTTTTACCAAAATGAGGAAAGAGAAAAGTTGACCCTATAATTTTGTGTGAGATTCTCTGAGTAAAATCAATTTGCGTAATGTAGTTTCCTGTTCAGTCACTTGTATAAAGATATTAATGAGATTCTTAAGAACCTGAGAAATAGGAGCAAGAATAGGTAGTAGGAGTGGAATAGTGTCTTCACTGTTATTCAATAGAATGATTTTCTACTTCACCTCCACTTTCTTACCCTACCCCCATGTCTCCAGTTCCTCGGACTATCCAAAAAAACTCATTAACCTCAGCTTTGAATATCCTCAACAACTGAGCATCCAGAAGCGTATGGGATTAAGAACTCCAAAGATTCACAAACCTTCCTGTAAGGAGTGCCTGGGAGATTGATCAGCCTCATTAGGAGAGGCGAGGACCTAGTGGAATTATCGCTAGACTATTAATCCTGAAACTCTGAGGACCCAGGTTTGAATCCAGCCACGGAATTTGGATTCAGTTAAAATTATCTGCAATCAAGAATCTACTGATGACCAGGAAACTATTGTTGTAAAAGCTTGTCTGGTTCATTACTGTCTTTTAGGGAAGGAAATCTGCTGTCCTTCCCATCTGGTTCACTAACGTCCCTCAGGGAAGGAAATTCTTACCCGGTCTGGCCTACACGTGACTCCAGAGCCACAGCGACGTGGTTGATTCTCAACTGCCCTCCAGGGGCAACTGGGGATGGGCAATAAATGTTGGCCCAGCCAGCGACATCCATGTCTCACGAATGAATAAAAACAATCTGAAAGAGAAAAATAGACAAACATTTCAGATTATCAAAGGAAGAGATACTGCCAGATATACTGTCGCTGCCTTTCAGACGCTGAGTAACCTGGTCCATAAAAACAAATGGATGAAATTTGGTACCAGAAAGCCTCAACATTCCAACTTATATCAGTCTGGGTTCATTAAAATTCAAAATTTTAATGAATTTTGGCAGTTTCTGCTGGTACCCAGAAATATCCAGTTAAACACCGCAATCCAGAAGCTGGGACCTACTACTGAAGTCAACACAGATGGCAATCTTTAGAAAGCAGGTGGGCTGATGTGAATATCCTCATATAAGGGGAGGGAGTGGTGTAGTACTCGTTGTACTCGTTGGAGGCTTGTACTCGTTGGAGTTTAGAAGAATGAGGGGAGATCTCATTGAGACATATAAGATGATGAATGGGATGGATAGGATAGAGGTGGAGAGACTCTTCCCGCTCAAAAAAGACAGTAGGACTAGGGGGCACAGCCTCAAGATAAAGGGGGGGTGGTTTAGAATGGAGTTGAAGAGGAACTTTTTCACTCAAAGGGTGGTGAATCTCTGGAATTCTCTGCCCGTTGAAGTGGTGGAGGCTGCCTCGCTAAATATTTTCAAGAAGCGGGTTGATGGGTTTTTGATAAGAGAAGGGATTAAGGGTTATGGGGAGAGGGCGGGAATGTGGAACTGAGTCACGACAGATCAGCCATGATCTTATTGAATGGCGGGGCAGGCTCGAAGGGCCAGATGGCCTACTCCTGCTCCTATTTCTTATGTTCTTATGTAGTGATTATTGTCATTGGACTGGTAATCCAGAGACCCGGGACACCCGGATTCGAATCCCGCCAAGACAGGTGGTGGAACTTGAATTCAATTTTTAAAAAAATCTGGTATTAAAAACCGACTGATGGTCATGAAACCGTTGCCGGAAAAACCCATCTGGTTCATTAATGTCCTTTAGAGAGGGAAATCTTACCCGGTCTGGCCTACATGTGACTACAGAGCCACAGCAATGTGGTTGACTCTTAAATGCAGTTACGGATGGCCCATAAATACTGGCCCAGCCAGGAATGCCCACATCATGAATGAATTAAAAAAATGCTAGAATATTATTGTTTTAAAAAAGGAAAAAGCCATTCCTTGTTAGTGAGGTGCAATTGGGTTTTAAATCTTCACTGTTTCATAACTACTGCCAAACAACTGCTCCGGCTCTTAAAAAAACAATCTTATATTTGCCGAATGCCAAGTCTCAACACTCTGAGAACAAATTCACAAATTTATAATATAGTTTAAAAAATCAGGAAAAGTTTATATTACGGCTTCTACCTTATTCCCGTATCCTAATCTTTATTATCAGTCTCCGCAAACTTATAAAACGGAGTGATAATTAGTACATTTTTCTTTCTGGTTTGCTGACTTTGAGAATCCATACGACCATAAGACACAGGAGCAGAATTAGGCCACTCGGCCCATCGAGTCTGCTCCGCAATTCAATCATGGCTGATATTTTCTCATCCCCATTCTCCTGCCTTTTCCTGATAACCCCTGATCCCCTTATTAATCAGGAACCTATCGATCTCTGTCTTAAAGACACTCAATGACCCAGCCTCCCCACAGTCTTCTGCAGAAGAGTTCCACAGATCCATCTGGCTGAAGAAATTCCTCCTCATCTCTGTTTTGAAGGATCGTCCCTTTAGCCTGAGGTTGTGCCCTCTGGTTCTAGTTTTTCCTACTAGTGGAAACATCCTCTCCACGTCCACTCTATCCAGGCCTCGCAGTATCCTGAAAGTTTCAATAAAATCCCCCCTCATCCTTCTAAACTCTGAGTACAGACCCAGAGTCCTCATCTGTTCCTCATATGACAGGCTCTTCATTCCAGGAATCATTCTTGTGAACCTCCTCTGAACCCTTTCCAAGGCCGGCACATCCTTCCTTGGATAAGGAATCCAAAACTGCTCACAATTCTCCAAACAGGGTCTGACAAGGATGATTCAATGTGATTGGCTACTTTGCCTGTTTGATGACATTATAATTGCTGGGTGCCTGGACTTACCACCAATATCAAAGGAATGTCAGGGAAGAGGAACCCATATCACAGAGGTCACTATTTATTTGTGGGCAGGTTCATTTGAGCTCACTGGTCACCACCATTGCTTCACACTGACCATGAAATCTGACCATAATCTCTCCCTCAATGTCAACAAAATGGAAGAGATAGTCATCGGCTTCAGGGAGCATGGTGGAGAACGTGCCTCTGTCTACATCAATGGAGACAAAGTAGAAATGGTCAATAGCTTCAAGCTTTCAGGTGTCCAGATCACCAACAACCTGTCCTAGCCCCTCCATGCCAACTATAGTTAAGAAAGCCCACCACACGTCTACTTTCTCAGAAGACTAAAGAAATTTGGCACGTCAGCTACGACTCTCACCAACTTTTACAGGTGCACCAATGAAAGCATTCTTTCTGGTTGGATCACAGCTTGGTGTGGGCTCCTGCTCTGCCCAAGACCGCAAGGAACTACAAAATGTTGTGAATCTAGCCCAATCTATCACACAAACCAGCCTCCCATCCATTGACTCGGTCTACACTTTGCCGCTTGGCAGAGCAGCCAGCATAATTAACGACCCCACGCATCCCGAACATTCTCTCTTCCACCTTCTCCCGTCAGGAAAAAAGATACAAAAGTCTGAGGTCACGTACCAACTGACTCAAGAGCAGCTTCTTACCTGCTGCCATCAGGCTTTTGAACGGACTTACTTTGTATTAAGTTGATCTTTCTCTACACCCTAGCTATGACCGTAACACTACATCCTGCACTCTCCCATTTCCTTCTCTATGAATGGTATGCTTTGTATGCGTGCGAGAAACAATACTTTTCACTTTATGCTAATACACATGACAATAATAAATCAAATCAAATCATTGTCTTTTTCTATTGTTGTAAATGCTCAATGAAAACTACAAGTTTCAAATGTAAATGTAACCGGTGATATAACTTATCTCACTTTCGATGTAAACCTGTAGAATCTGGTTCCGCTCCAATACTTTGTGTTTTGAGATTTTGTGCTTTGGAAGTGTTGGGGGTGGATGGGTGAAATAATGGTCCCAATCTTCCCAGGGAAGTATTGGTATGTTAATCACTGTTATTAATCTTTGGGATACTTTTAAGGAGAGTTTTGGATTGCTGATTATAGCTGGATGTGAAATAATAAATAATAGCAAGCTGAGTAGTAAAATAAATGAGAACATGTCATTCCACCTCAGTGAGTGGAATTTGAATGTGGCCATTGTTAGCATGCATGAAAAAAGCCTGGTGACTGTGTGTAACATCAATCTGAAATAGCATCCATCTCCTGTCCATAACCAGAGAGAACTCACACTGGTGTAGCGCAAGAGTGGCTTAATTTAAAGTTTATTTATAATGTCACAAGTAGATCTACGTTAACGCTGCAATGAAGTTACTGCGGAAATCCCCTAGTCGCCGCAGTCTAGCATCTGTTCGGGTACACTGGAGGAGAATTTAGCATGGCCAGAGTACCTAACCAGCATGTCTTTCCGACTGTGGGAGAAAACCGGAGCACCCAGAGGAGACCCACACAGGCACGGGGAGAACATGCAAACTCCCCACAAATCCCTGGTGCTGTGAAGCAGCAGTGCTAACCAGTGTGCCACTGTGCCACCCAGGGAGGTTTCCATTATCTGGCGAGACTCGAGAGGCTGGCATTGTTCTCCTTAGAACAACAATCCCACTCAGACTTAATCCCCAAAATACCACATATTTAACCCACTAATCCCCCTAACATACACATCCCGGGACACTAAGAGGCAATTCAGCACGGCCAATCCACCTAACCCGCACATCTCTGGAGTGTGGGAGGAAACAGGAGCACCCAGAGGAAACCCATGCAGACATGGGGAGAATATGCAAACTCCGTACAGACAGTGACCCGAACCGGGAATTGAACCCGGGTCCCTGGCACTGTGAGGCAGTGGTGCTAACCACTGTGCCATCGTGTCACTCCAAGAATTATATTGAGTATTTTGAAGATCTCACAAGCAGGGTAGGATGCCAGGAAGGTAGCGAATTTGGTTTTTCAAATTCCCAGCCGGGAATTGGCCTAGTTCACATGCACAATTCATCCATTTTGACGTCTTCAGCTGGGAACTGGCCCTGCGTATATGCATGTAAGAAAAAGAGGCAAGGAAGTGAAACAATACAAAACTAGAGGCTGGGTGACCTGAATTGGAGAGCTATTTGAGAGAAGGTATCCCAGGGAGCAGGACACAGGGAGAGGGGCAGTTAAAAGGTCCCAAAGGTTTCAAAAGAAAAGTTAGGATCTATCAAGATAGGTTTCACTTTGGGATCTGACTTGTCCAGTGGTAGCGTTAGCTGGGATTATAACAGTACCTAAGGAAGGATATGGTGTGGTTAAATAGATTGATTACTGGACTGGAATTGTTGTCCTACAAGGAGATATTGAGTAGGAAGGATCTATATCCCTCAATGTCAACAAAATGAAGGAGACTGTCATCAACTTCAGGAAGCGTAAAGGAGAACATGCCCCTGTCTACATCAACAGGGATGAATTAGAAATGGTCAAGAGCTTCAAGTTTTTAGGTGTCCAGATCACCAACAATCTGTCCTGGTCCCCCCCCCATGCCGACACTATAGTTAAGAAAGCCTCACCAACGTCTCTACTTTCTCAGAAGACTAAGGAAATTTGGCATGTCAATTACGACTCTCACCAACTTTTACAGATGCACCATAGAAAGCATTCTTTCTGGTTGTATCACAGCTTGGTATGGGCTCCTGCTCTGCCCAAGACCGCAAGAAACTACAAAAGGTCATAAATGTAGCCCAATCCATCACACAAACCAGTCTCCCAAACACTGACTCTGTCTCCACTTCCCGCTGCCTCGGCAAAGCAGCCAGCATAATTAAGGACCCCACTCACCCCAGACATTCTCTCTTCCACCTTCTTCTGTCAGGAAAAAGATACAAAAGTCTGAGGTCGCGTACCAACTGACTCAAGAACAGCTTCTTCCCTGCTGCTGTCAGACTTTTGAATGGATTTACCTCGCATTAAGTTGATCTTTCTCTACACCCCAGCTGTGACTGTAACACTCCATTCTGCACTCTCTCCTTTCCTTCTCTATGAACGGTATGCTTTGCCTGTATAGTGCGCAAGAAACAATACTTCTCACTGTGTGGTAGCACATGTGATAACAAATCAAATCAAATCAAAATCCTTTGGAAGAATGTGAGGTAATATCAACGAAACATTAGGTCCCAAGAAGGCTTGAGAAGGTGGATGTGGAGAGGCCGTTTCCCCTGGCTGGGAAGTTGGGAAGAAGGGAAGCAAGTCTCGGATTAAGGAGTTGGTCATTTCAGATTGAGCTGAGTTGGAAGCTGTTCTCACAGAAGGGCAGTGAATTCCATACCTTGTGCCCAGGCAAGGAGCATGTTCAAGATTGATATTGACACATTTTTGGACTCTGAGGAAGCAAGGGATATGAGCATCAGCCAGGGAAGTAGTGTTGAGGTCAAGGGTCAACTATAATCTGATTACTGGTGGAGCAGACTCGAGGTCTCACAGAGGTGCCTCCAGCTTCTATTTCCAAGGAGCATTAGTTGAACGATTGCAAGGGGAACACTGCTGGGTTGGTTTTTATATGAGGGAGGTTTGATGGTTATGGGATGTGAAGATGCAGAAATTTTTGGAATTAATGAAACATCTGGCTCAGATAAAAAGCACATCTGCATTCATTCCTCCATTCCCTCAAATCTCTTTAATCAGAAAGTGATTTACTGACATCCAACCCCAACACATACAGCTGCAACAAAATGATTTCAAAATTCGCAAGATAAAGTGGCGTAGATACCCCTTGTCTCGTGCGCAGAATGCTACAAAAGATATCTCATTTCAAGGGTTCTCTGCTGTGAAGGGTGAAACAGGGACAAAATGATAAATTGAAATAAAAACAAGGGCAGCTGGAAATACTCAACAGGTCCGACAGCATTTGCAGAGAGAGGAAAACAGAGTCAAGACCATGTCCTGATATTAGAACTGTGAAAGGTTAGTGATGTTTCTCATTGAATCCCTACAGTGCAGAAGGAGGCTATTCAGCCCATTGAGTCTGTACCAATTCTCCAACAGAGCATCTTACCCTGGGCCTCTGTCCCCATAGTATTTCATCGAACAGAATCATCATAAAATCCCTACAGTATAGAGGAGGCCATTCGGTGAACTGAGCCTGCACCAATTTGCCAACAGAACATCTCACACAGGCTCTATCAGGTAACCTCACATGACTACTTCCCCTCACCTACACATCTTGGGCAATTTAGTATGACCAATGCACCTAACCCACATATCTTGGGACAACGAGCAGCACGATGGCACAGTGGTTAGCACCGCTGCCTCATATAGCCAGGGAACCGGTTCAATTCCCGGCTTGGGTCACTGTCTGTGTAGAGTCTGCACAATCTCCTCATATCTGCGTGGGTTTCCTCCGGGCACTCCTGTTTCCTCGCACAGCCCAAAAATCGTGCTAAATTCTCCCTCAGTGTCCCCGAACAGGCTCCAGAATGTTGGTGACAGGGAGGGGTTTTCACAGTTATTTCATTGCTGTGTTGCAAAAGTAAGCCTATTTGTGACATTAGTAAATATAAATAAATAAAAGGCAATTTACCGTGGCCAATAAGTTAAGATATTGGAGCAGAATTAGGCCATTCAGCCCATCAAGTCCGCTCCTCCATTCAATCATGGCTGATATGCTCCTCATTCCCATTTTCCTGCCTTCTCCCCATGACTTCTCAACCCCGTGACCAATTAAAAATCTATCTAACTCCTCCTTAAATTTACTCACTGTCCCAGCATCCAATGAATTTGGGGTAGTGAATCCACCTAACCTGTGCATCTTTAGAGTATGGGGGGAAACCGGAGCACCCAAAGGAAACCCACGCAGACACGGGGAGAACGTGCAAATTCCAGACAGTCACCCGGGTCCCTGACGCCGTGAGGCAGCAGTGCTAACCACTGTGCAGCGGTGACGCCTCAGTAAGGGAGTTTCCTTATCCGAGCAATCTCAGTCAGGAAACAGAAAGCAACAGAAATGAAAATGTAGAGATCCTGGAGAGAGTGCAGAGGAAATTTACCAGGATGTTGCCTGGTATGGAAGGGCTGTCTTACGAGGAAAGATTGAACGCACTTGGGCTGTTTTCCCTTGAGAGACGTCGGCTGAGGGGGGATCTAATAGAGGTTTATAAGATTATGAAGGGGATAGATAGAGTAAATGGTGGTAAGCTTTTTCCGCTATTAGAAATGGATAGAACGAGGGGTCACGGGCTTAGGGTGAGGGGGGCTAGATATAAGACTAATATTAGAGGGCAGTTTTTCACACAAAGGGTAGTGGGGGTGTGGAATGCACTGCCGAGTAAGGTGGTGGAAGCAGGCATGCTAGGGTTGTTCAAGAGTCACTTGGACAGCCACATGAGCGGTCTACATATAGGGGGATATAGCAGGCCTTACTAAGCATTGTAGGCTTGGGGTTCAGTTTTAGCCTCAGGGATATAGAGTCTTTTAATAATTAATTTTTTATCCACAGGCATTTAAGTCCAGCAAGGGGCATGCGGCAGGTTGTGGTGGGCTGCTCTTGGATATTGCTTTGGGAGTTGCCTACTGCTTCATGTCGTTGGTGTGCGTAAACTGGACCATCTCGAGGGCAACATGACAGCTCAGAGGCTATCTCTGTTGCTGTGCGGACACATGGATTTGGGCCTGTGTCTGTGGGAGTTTGCGCGTTCTCCCCATGGTTGCGTGGGTTTCCTCCGGGTGCTCCGGTTTCCTCCCACATCCCAAAAATGTGCTTTTAGGCTGATTGATTGGGTAACAAATTGTCCCTATATTGGACCTCCCTGATCCTCGCACATTAGGCATAGACTAAAATCATGAATAGGTCACTGACCATGGGACGGCGGCGTGGGCTCGTTGGGCCGAAGGGCCTGTTTCCCGTGCTGTGTTGTTCTTTGTTCTTTGTTCTTTGTTCTAAAATAGACAAGCTGAAATCCTGTTGGAGAAAACCACAGAATTTCTGCAGAGATGGACAACTTCTCACAAGCTGTGCCCAGCTTGTGCCTAATCCTACCTTTTACTCTCATTCTATCCTTCTAAAACTTCATTCACTACATTCTGCACTCTCTCGTTTCCTTCCCTATGAATGGTATGTTTTGTCTGTATAGCACACAAGAAACAATACTTTTCACTGTATGTTAGTACATGTGACTATAATAAATCAAATCAAATCAAAAATGTCTGGTGGAGAAGCGGCAGCGTCAAGGTTAATGTTTTACGTCAGTGATCTTTCATCAGGAATGGAAAATGTGAGAGATGTAAGTGAGTTTTACGTATGGTAAACAGTTCTGTTTGCTGCATGGAACCTATTCCTGGCCCACTGTTCTACTGTCAGTGTACAGTTAGAAAGTAGAGTCTATTTATTAGTCACAACTAAGGCTTACATTAACACTGCAATGAAGTTACTGTGACATTCCCCTAGTTGTCACATTCCGGCACCTGCTTGGAGATTTTCACAGTAACGTCATTGCAGTGTTAATAGTGCAAGCTTAATTGTGACATTAATGAACCTCAGCTCAATGCATCTGACTACCACGTCTTTCAGAGTGTGGGAGGAAACTGGAGCATGCGGAGGAAACCCAGGCAGACACGGGAAGAACGTGCAGACTCCACACAAACGGTGACCCAAGCCGGGAATCAAACCCAGGTCCCTGGCGCTATGAGGCAGCAATGCTAACCGCCGTGCCACCCCTGTTAAACATAAGGTCCCTGATTCATGCTCAGCTTGTTCATCTCAGGAGAGAGGGGAGGAAATTAGCCTCAGGACTTGACTGACCCCTTTTGGAAGCAAACGAGTGAATGTGAGACCATGCATCAGGACTACACACCCGGGCAGGAATGGACTGACAAATGAAGAAGGGGAAAGATACTGGGAGGTGCCTCACCTGAGCTAACATGCCCCAGCAAAGAGTTAATGAAGTCAAAGGGAAGAAATTTAATCAGAGATCCAGGGAGACAATAAAATAATAATCTCAACCTCCTGCTGCTCTTTTGCAAATTTAGAAGAGTTTATTTATTTTTGCAAGACGTTAAATATTTCCTCAGTTCCCTTTTTATTAAGATCCCTGATGCCAGGGAATAGAGAGACTGCAAGCAAAGATTATTTGTCTTTCCAACATGCACATTTCTTCGTCTGAGTAAATATTACAGTGTCTTTGCAAATTTGTCCAGTGGCTTGTAAGTCTTGAAGCTGGCATTAATTATACAATAAGGTAACTTATTTTG
Organism: Prionace glauca; assembly: GCA_037974335.1. Taxonomy (NCBI): domain Eukaryota; kingdom Metazoa; phylum Chordata; class Chondrichthyes; order Carcharhiniformes; family Carcharhinidae; genus Prionace; species Prionace glauca. The sequence continues at coordinate 9,233,021 of CM075742.1, read as the reverse complement.
TACATATTCTTTCCCCCTGAAAGCACTGTGGTGTATGTTTCCCTGGAAGCACACACAACCCTTTGTTACCTCGCTCGTGTTACAAGTGCCAGCCTCGATAGTGCTACATGCAGACTATTTGGCAATTGTAGGCTTTGCAAGCTTATTTCTACCTTTCCTCGAGTTAACCACGTGGTTAACTCGAGTGGGACTGATGTACGAGGAGAGCTGGGCTAGGTTCGGATTGTTTTCACTGGAGTTCAGATGAATGGGGGGGTGGAATCACACAGTGACTTACAAAATTCTAACAGGACTAGACAGGGTAGATGCAGGGAGGATGTTCCTGATGGGGTGGGGGATATCCAGAACCAGGGGTCACAGTCTGAGGATTTGGGGGAGACCATTTAGGACGGGGGTGAGGAGACATTTCTTCACCCAAAGAGTGGTGAGCCTGTGGAATTCATTACCACAGGAAGTAGTTGATGCCAAAACATTGAATGTATTCAAGAGTTGGTTGGATATAGCATTTGGGGTGAATGGGATTCAAGGCTACGGGGAGAAAGCAGGATTAGGCTATTGAGTTGGATGATCAGCCATGATCGTGATGAATGGGAGAGCAGGCTCGAAGGGCCAAATGGCCTCCTCCTGCTCCTATCTTCTATGTTTCTGTGTCCCTGACCAAGCCTGTGAGCACGCATCACTACAATCCCCCTTGTCTTTAGCCGTTACAGTGCTCACTGGTTAAAACCTAACTTCCCATCGCCAATAATCCCTGTTAAAGGGGTTGTTAAGCGTCCGGAATTTCGAATTAGCTTCATCTTCAAGCTGCTGCCACGGTTTAAAAGTAATCAGGGCAGCTTTTAAAACGAGGGCGATCAGGGAATCGAGGCTGTAGCGCCTGAAGGAGCAGTACTCACATGAAACAAATCGCTACAAGGGGAAAACACACACGCTTAACTTTCCGCGCCGAACTCAGGGGTCGCAGCCGGCCAGAATGTGTAATAATGGCAATCACGCCAGAAGAGACTCCCAAGATCTGTACATCGCCAACAGAAACAGAATCACTTAACTCGTCTCCACTGAATAAGTTTCTATTTGCACCCATGGACAGGAAGGCTAAGGGGGGAACCTGATAGCAGTCTCTCAAATCATAAGAGCGTTAGATGGAGCTGACCATCAGAATTTTATTATTTATTTACAAGGGGAGAAAAGAGTTGACGTTTCGAATCCAGATGACCCCGTCTCGAAGCTTTGACAAAGGATCATCCAGGCTCGAGACGTCAGCCCTTTTCTCCCCGTACAGATGTTGCCAGACCAGCTGAGATTTTCCAGCATTTTCTCTTTTGGTTTCAGATTCCAGCACCTGGAGTAATTTGATTTATAATTTATTTTGTTTGCATCCCCACGAGGTTTACATTAACGCTGCAATGAAGTTACTGCGAAAATCCCCCAGACGCCACACTCCGGCGCCTGTGTCGAGGGAGAATTTAGCGCGGCCAATCCACCCAACCAGCCCGTCTTTTGGACCGTGGGAGGAATTCGGAGCACCCGCAGGAAACCCACGCAGGCACGGTGAGAACATGCAGGCTCCACACAGACAGTGACCCCAGCCGGGAATCCGTCCCTGGTGCTGCGAGGCAGCAGTGCTAACCACTGTGCCACCTTGCTGTCCCAGAATTGAAATGTCTGATACTGGGGGTTCTTGATAAGAGAGGGGATTAAGGGTTATGGGGAGAGGGCGGGAAGGTGGAACTGAGCCACGACAGATCAGCCATGATCTTATTGAATGGCGGGGCAGGCTCGAAGGGCCAGATGGCCTACTCCTGCTCCTATTTCTTATGTTCTTATGTTCTTATGACAGGTGGGAAAGTTTAAGGGAGATGTGAGGGGCAAGTATTTTTACACAAAAAGTGGTAGGTCTGGAAAACACTGCCGGGGTGGTGGTGGAGGCAGATAGGATAGGAGTGTTTAAGGGGATTTTAGATAATCACATGAATATGCAAGGAATAACGAGGGATAGGGACTAAGGGCAGGCAGAAGGGATTAGTTTAATTTGGCATCATAGAATCACTGGAGTACAGGAAGAGGCCATTCGGCCCATCGAGCCTGCGCCAACAACAATCCCAGCCAGGCCCTATACCCATAACGCCATATGATGACACTGATAATCCATGTAGTTACCCAAGCTAGTCCCCCTGGCACTAAAGGTCAATTTAGCCTGGCCAATCCACCTAACGCACACATCTTTGGACCGTGGGAGGAAACCCATGCAGACATGGGGAGAACAAGCAGACTCTGCACAGACAGTGACCCGAGGCTGGAATGGAACCTGGGTCCCTGGCGTTCAGCACCGATACTGTGGGCTGAAGGGCCTGTGCTGTACTCTTGTACATTCTAAAACGCAACTCACGGTAGCGCAGTGGTTAGCACTGCTGCTTCACAGCTCCGGGGTCCAGGGTTTGATTCCCGGCTCGGGTCGCTGTCTGTGTGGAGTTTGCACATTCTCCTCATGTCTGCGTGGGTTTTCTCCGGTTTCCCCCCACAGTCCAAAGATGTGCAGGTTAGGTTGATTGGCCATGCTAAGAAATTGCCCCTTAGTGCCCAGGGATGCGTAGGTTAGAGGGATTAGTGGGTATAATATGTAGGGATATGGGGGTAGGGCCTGGGGTGGGATTGTGTTTGGTGCGGACTCGATGGGCCGAAGGGCCTCTTTCTGCACTGTAGGGTTTCTATGATTCAGGACAACCTCAAGTGAGGACTGGCTGACGTTTCACCATGACGATGATCTTTCCATTTTCAAACCCTGGGAACAGGAAGTTATTCTGATGTGGGTATGCCGGCATTGGACTGGCGTAAACACAGTAAAAAGTCTGACAACACCAGGTTTTAGTCCAACCGATTTATTTGATAATATTCTCACAAGCTTTCGAGGTTACCCTCTTCATCAGGTGAATGGAGACAAAGAGGGTAACCTTGAAAGCTTGCTTGCTTGTGAGAATATTATCAAATAAATCAGTTGGACTAAAACCTGGTGTTGTCAGACTTTTAACAGGAAGTTATTGCCAGCTTTGTACTGTGACCCAGGTCCATTCGGGAAATGGACTGAGACAGCCCTAAACTCAATCCACATTTACAAAAAGAAAGGCTTTTGCAACCAGCTGAGAGACAGGTGACTTTTTGAACCCTTGTACCGGATTCGCAAGCAACCTATTAACCCAGACAAGCTCCTCTCCCTTCCAAGTACTAATATAAGACAAAGGTTATTAAAACACCAACATGCGACGCCCGCAGGACAAGATAGTGGAGCAGAGAAATATTTGGCTTGCTCTGTGTTGTTTGGTTTCACACACCAAGAGGAACTAAATATCGAAGCATGTCAATCACATCAGCTCTAGGATTGCTAGCTGCCCAAACTGTCGAGAGGTCAGTCAGCTATCTTTGTTTTGGTAATTAAGCATTCATTACTGCTAGCTGCAATTTTCTAAAAACACATGCACCAAAATTCACTTTACCTTCC